>KZ108364.1:215213-233518 GCA_002116355.1 Dothistroma pini CBS 116487 | reverse complement strand
GGTGTATGGTGGCAGGGCGGGAGTGCAGCGAACCCGTGTCAGGATGAAGAGCGGAGAGCGAGGAGGAGTGCCACGATTCCAAAAGCTTTAACGCACTCCCGCTACAGGTACAAAGCAAGTGCATCGCAGCGCATCGATGGGGTATCGTTAGCAGAATCGCTGACTCAAAATTCGCCTCCCTTTCGCACATAGGCCTACGCCTCCACCTCCGCCCTTGCCTCAATCCCCAAACATCGCCGCCATCCCATCCAGACCCTGCTCCTCTCCCTGTGCCACCTTCGGTCCCTGCTCGACTTCCATGTACCTCTCATTGATACCCGCCTTCTTCTTCGATGAAATACCATTCTGCTTGACCTTGCCTTGCTCATAGATGCTGACGCCTCGCACGCCCTCAAGTAGCTCAAGAACAAGAGCCCTCTGCTGACGCTCATTCTGCGTCTTGTTGATTCTCGAAAAAGCTCTGTCGACTTTACTCGCCGTCATATCCGGCAGACTCAGCAAAATCTCCCTCGGCGTGGGAGTCTTGCCACCATACAGGAGTAGGATCTGCGCGATGAGCGCCGCGAGGTCTTTTTGAAGGTCGGCAAAGTAGGGCTCGTTGAGACTGGTGATGCAGGCTTTCAGTACTTCTGTGCAGATGAACTCTCTGACTTGAGCGGCGGTTTCGGCAGAGACGCTACCGGAGCCGGAGGTGGATGCGAACATTGGGACGATGCCGCGGAAGACTTTGCAGATTGTGCTGCAGCAGCGCCCATCACGCATGCGGAGCGCGTGGGTGCAGAAGAGAACGAGGGGCTCGAGAACGCTGGCGTCTGAGAGTACGAGGTCGCTGAGGAGTGGCTTCGCTTGGCTATGGCTGTGGCCGTTGGCGTGGCCGTTCGATTGTGGTTGGCGATCGTATTCGAGGAGGAAAGGCACAAAGGAAACCATGCTGAAGGTGAGCTGACGGAGCACGCTCTCGGTGCGCATTTCATCGCTGAGCTCGTCGACTTCCTGTTTGCTGAGTTCGGCGGCTTGGCCAAGTGCTTCCCATTCTGCAGAGATCTTCGCGTCAAGGGTGACAAACAGCTTCCGCAGTATTGGAGGCAGGAAGAGGCTTCTGTAGTGTGGCGGACATCGCTGCACGAGACCTGTGGTGAGGTTGATGATGGGGTGCAGATGGTTGGCGGTCAGGCTGCCAGCGTCGTCGAAGATCGCATCTGCCAGTGGCTGCGCCAGTTCTGCTAGACCGTAGAACTGCTCGTCGAACTTCGTCATGAGGTAAATGATGTGGTATCCTTGCTCACGAATGTTGCGCATGGTACCCCGGATCGTGCTTGCAAAGCCCTCGTACGACGTCTTTGAGCCAGAAATCCGGTTGTAGAACTCTTCCTTGGTCTCGTTTGATATACCCGACTGCCAAAAGCGATCCTGCATCGTCCTCTTGATAACCATCTGAAGCTCTTGAGGAAGCTGCGACCAATTGGACATGTTGTGGAAGGCAACAGCGTGCTGAAGCATTCTGAGCAAATTGGGCAAGATCATGGGTATCAGTTCGCTCCACAAAGCACAAGCGTTCTCGTACTCATCGGAGTCACTCTTCAGCTTCTCGGTCGTCGCCGAAAGCATTGACTTTGTCATTCTCAAAGGTAGGCGATCGCTCTTCTCTTTGATCTCGTTCTGTCGGGTCTGGCCGTTCTGGTCGAGTTGTTGTGCTGACCAGTCTGAGATCCGATCGAAGCCGTACGACTTGTAGAGTTCGGGCAGATCGTTCATGGCAATTGACTGGCAAAAATCCTGCAAGCTACTGACGGATGTCCCCAGGCTAGGATCTGCCCATGCATCGTATGTGGGTCTCAGCATCTGTTGGAGCTTACCCATGCGCACCTGGTTATCAATACCGGTGGCGCGGTGAAGCACCATGAACAAGAATGCCTTGTAACCCCAAAGCAGTCGCTGGTCGTCCGAATGCGTTTGGGCGAGCACGTCTATTCGTGGTTCGAGATCGTTGTAGACCTCGAGAAGGGCGTTAGGAAACACAAGCGCCAGCTTCTGCAGCTCCACTACTCGCAGGGCTTCAAACGCCTTGATCGAATCGGAGTACTGTTGATGGGCAGGATGATTGTCATAGAGTCGCATAGTGAGCATGTGCTGAACTGTGCTAAGCACGAAACTTGCTGGAGGGTGCTTCAACGTCCGCAAGACGAGCACGAATGCTTGTAGGACTTGCTCAGCAACACCTGGATCGTCGCAGCGCACATTCGTCATGCCATGACACCATTGCTGAAGAGCCTCTGAAGCGTGCTGCAGATCTTTCTGTACCCTGGTGTACAGCTCCTGCTCTGGTGTGATGTCTGAAACATCACTCATCCATGCCAAATAGCCCTTCAGCGCACCGGAAACAACATTGTACTGAGCGTCGAACTGAAGGACAGGAAGCGATGACTTGGTATAATTTGTGCTAACAAACCCACGACCGGTAGTATAAGGGCCATTCTCAAGAAGAGACTGGAGTCCTTGAAGGACGATTGACAGTGCATCAATAGGCTTGAAACGAGCGATGGACTGTATCACTGTAGAGCAGTACCGACGATAGTTGCCAAGGAAAGCATGTCGCTCTGGAATGGTGTCGAAGTCCTCCGCCAGATACTGAGCACACTCGTCGACATCGTCCGGCAGTGCCTCGTACCGCAGCAATCGCTCGCTGCAGACTTGCAAGAGCGTTGGCAGCGCGTTGAGGACGAGATCTACGATGCGATCCTCTTGCACGCTGAGCAGCTTAGTCCAGCTATGCAGCACAGGTATCGAGACTGTCAAGCTCTTGTGCTGTGTTACTGTCAGTAGGAGGTCAAAGAGAGTCGGGAGGTCGATCGAGGTGTCTGCGAGTTTGCGATGCTGGGATATTGCGTCTGCCAGGACGGACAGTAGCTCTGCCATCTTCTTGTGAAGTGTGTATTTCTCGTCATCTTCGCCGGGGCCGACCATTGTTGCCTCGAAAGTCTGGCGGATGAGTGCGATGCGATCTGGTCGCATGGCTTGGCGGAGGAGGCTGGTCCACACGTCCTGAAAGTGCGGATTGAATGTTCTGCTCAGCAGAGCATACAGCACTTCAACCGCAGCTGTCTGAAGTAGGACGTTGTTGGTGTGAAATGGTAGGTACAAACAGTCAACACAGTTGACCTCGTCGGCGGCCTTCATACTGATCCAGATCATGGTTGGCCTGAGTGCATTCAACGCTTTGATAGCACATGTCTCCATGTTCTGCACTTGTTGTTCATCGCTGCCCATCCTCGCTTCTTTCACGCAGGCGGCGAAGAAGGTACAGACTCTGTTGAACCATCCTTGTTCTCCACACCTGACTTCTTGCCTGCCCGCTCTGCTGAGGGCATGGTGTTTGTATAGTGCTGAAGGGATCATAATCTCGTTCAAGGCAGTGCCCAGCACGTCCAGCCGCAGACCTGCTACAGCATCTTCGTTGTTGATGATGTCTTCGCTGAGTGTCTCGAGGACGCTAAGCACGAGAATCTTATTGACGGTGCCCTTCTCTTCAATCGGCTTGTCCCAAAGGTTCACGAGCAGGGCGTCCATGTCCATCCAGTCATCGCCTCCCCAGCATCGTTTCGCCACCTCCACCCACAATTGAGCCACTTTGTTCCTGACGAAAAGTGCATCTTGTTGGCGTAGACTGCCAGCAAGCTGTTTTATCCATGTCCGCAGCTGTGCCGTCTGGTCGTCTGTGTATTCGCTCCACCGATATCTGACTGCGTACTCTAGCAGCTGCAGACCGTAATACCTGACCGCGTCATTCTGCTTCCAGTCGTCTGCGAGGGTGAAGCCATATTGTGGGGCATCTGGTTGGTTCTTGACAGCCTCGAGGTGCTGCAGGGCTTGTTGGCGGATGGTGTTGGGGACACGCGGATTGAGGGTCGCGTTGAGGGCGTTGCTGATGTGTTCGAGGCCGTTCGCAGACGTGTCATACGCGTCGTTCGTGCTGCCGTCCATCTTGGCTACCCAGTGCTATGCAGAGAGTCTTTCCTCGGCGGGCGGTGTGCCACTACCACCATCAATTTGACATGGCGTTTCGGGCTTGGCTCCGCGCTGCGTGTATGTGTGTGTGTGTGTGAGTGTGATGTCTGAGGTGAGTGTGTCAGATGGCGATTGCCATGTGCTGCTGTCAGCTCGACGCAGGACCGTCTCGTGATGTAGGTGTGCAGCCTGGTGGTAAGGGGCGTGTTCAAGCTCGTCAGACACTCAGAGCTCTGCAGGAACCCACAGAACGTTTACCCTGAACGGTTCAAGATGTGGCTGAAGACATGCGAGATCGCCCCCACCCCCGACCCCACTTTACCCTGCCGCCTACAACACCGTCTGAGGCCATTCTTACCTATTTGTATACACCGCGTTCATCCAAGCTCATCACCACGCGACGACGACATCAAGTTCCACCAAGACACGGCAGTCGTCAGCATCGCCGCCGCTCGGCGTTCGCAGCGGCGCGTCACGGGATTGTTGAGACACGCATATCTGTGGAGATGACAACATTGAAGTCTTCCATTTACATACCATGCGTGTATAATCTGGCCTTGTCTCGATCTGCTAATGTGCCTTCCAGCTCATGCGTACCTGTATCGCCCGGCATCTCGTACACTGGAGTGGACATGAGCTGCGGGGTATCCATCGAACTCAGCATCCCATGGCGTTCCTTCGACGATGAGTCCCCATCAAGCTCTGTTGTGAACGCATCGCCTGGCATCTCCTTCCGCTCCTCCGAAGGCAGCTCAGATGTCTCGTCTGCCGGCAACTCGTCTTTCTCGGGTCGGTAGTGTTCCGCGACCGGCAGCTGACCGTCTTCCCGCTGCGACTTCCTCTTGCGCCACCAAACGAACCACAGCCCCGCGAGAACAAGAGCAAGCCCAAGTACTGCCCCAACTACGATGCCTGCGATTGCGCCAACACCTAGACCTGATGATTTCGAAGTCGCCTCCGCTGGCTGAATCGGTACTATGCTCCCTCTTGAAACACCATTCTGGTGCGTTGACTGGGCTATCGTGAAGTTCTGTCTCTCCCAGTCTACTGCCAAGTACGCCTCTTGCAACATTGTTCGGCCTAGCACGTATTGCGATTCGTCGGCAGCTCTTCGAATCGGGAAGTAGGTCGTCTCATTTGCATATGTCGGAGGCCCAGCCTGTTGGTCGAAAGCGGCATACGGCAGCACAATATCCACCGTATCGTTGGAGCTGCTTCCGGTTGCGAGCGTAAAAGTGACCTCGGGATTGAGATTGACCAGCTGCGAGTGCATGCTAGAGTTGACGAGATACAGGCCAGTATCACCATCGTATGCCAGACCAAAGATCTCTGCCAGTTGATCGCACACCGCAGTCGGGAGCCACATTTGTGCGACGCTCGAATCAATCGACATGTTCAGACCGCTGTCGCCCAAAGGCATCGCTTGTGTACCTAGCAAGCTTCTTGTGGCGATCATGCTCCGAAGGTTGACCGTGAGAGGCCGCGATGCGTTCGTTCCGACGACGAAAGAAACATTATTGGCCTTGAATGCGGCCGCATCGTACCCACCAAGGATCAAACCACCAGCTGCGGATTCTGAGGTTACCGATCAGCAAAGTCCCTCCATGGCACGGCGACTTCGAGCGACTTACCATAGTAGGCACCCGCGCTATAGCCAAACGACACGCTTGGTGTCCTGTTCTCCGTCTTCAAAGACGACAACAGACTCGCGACATCAGCTCTCTCGACGTCGAAACGGCTCGATTCAGCACCGAGCGGAAGACTGCCAAGCCAGAAACTTTCATTCGCAACTTGTGCCACGATCTGTCCTGGCGAAGTCGCCGATGTGCTATTCCCTAAGGAAACACTGTCCAGTCCGTACGAGCCGTTGACATCCCCGAAGAGGTTTTGTGCCGTTGTGAGACCATAGATGCCCACTGTATCCCACGTACTTGATCGATTCGACTCGAAGCCGGCAGTCTGCGAGCCATTGACGAGCTGTACGCCTCTCGATGCCGCACAACCTTCGAAGGCGAACTGCGTGCAAAAGTCTGGCGAGATCACCCAAGTCTCTCCTCCTATTATCGAGGGAAACACATCGAAGCTCTGGGGAGGAGTGCCGACACTGATCTGGAACGTCGACCAGTTTCCATCATTTCCACCCCAGGTATAGGTTGGTTGAATGATCAGTGGGACGATTGCGCGGGCCATAAATACAAAAGTGTCAACACGCGACAGGTATGTTGCGACGACGAAGTATTGACGTCTGGCAGACAAAGGACCAACATACGTCACATCTCAAGAACACCGAACGCACTGCTATCGGGCTCTCTCGCAGAGTTTGAGCCAGGAGGACGGCCAGGAGTGAGTGCATGCACGAGGGAATCCTTCGCGTAGCACAACTCGTATTTGATGGCGCGCTTCGCGTTCGCACACTGGGCCTTTTCCTGGCCACTCCGTACACTACGGGCACTAAGGGCACTACGGGCACCACTTCAGCACATCGCCAACCATAGCCCGTAGGCTTGGAATCTCCTTGCTGGTGCCAGAGCTAAGCATGATATAGCGTGCAGTCTACATTAGTCACAGGGCTGTTGCTACAGCTCTTCAGGTGGTAGAGTTTTGAAGGAATGCCAAGTCACGCGGTCATTCGCTGCTGTCTTCAGCCCCGAATCCTTCGAAGTAGCGGGAACCTCCAGCACAGCATACGAGAGTCTAATTGCGGACCAGTACTACTCGGAGCAGCGCTCTGCGATAAACTTTTGAGGACCGCAAGCTGTTCTACAATGGGCGCAAGCGACGCCACGCCTCACCAGAATGGCATATGGACGACATGCTTCGCCACGGTGCCTCCCACGAGCCATGCGAGCTTGGGGTAAGGAGACAGGACGACTTCACTCCGACCAATGCACTTCGCACATCGTCTCGATTGAGCAAAGCACTGCAATTCATTCTAGGCCTGCTTCCCACCCACTTCAGTCGCTTCCGAACCGCTTCACGGGTGTGTGAAGAGGCTCCTGCCATGGCTTACAGTATGCCGCTGTCCGCATCTACACTGTCTGCCGTGTGACTAACAGACTACTAGACTCCAGTCTCTCTTTACCTGACTGTGCCAGCATCACTTCCACCACACCGTGTGCGCCATGCTTCTTCGGCGCGAGGACATCATACCTCACCTTTCCATATACCCTCACAAGCACTGTGACAGTGACCGTGTTTCCAGTCTACACGGGCTACCCAGGTAGCAGCACGTTCGTTTCGTACGAGACAGACTCAATCACAGTCACACTATCTGAAGACGGCCAACCTATACCGACATTTGGTGCTGATCTGACGTGGGAAGTCAATGGGTTGACACTGTAGGTCTGCAGCACCAAGGCGTCAACATGCAAAACTGACAACACCCCAGTACATCTGGCACGACCTATGCGTCGTTTGCGAACTTCTCGGGTGCAGCACCCACACAGACACTGCCTCCCCACAACAGGCGGGAAGCTGTCACCAGAACATCAACAGAAGCTGTGCTGCCGTATCAAGCATATCCGAGTCGTGTCCCTTCGGTGACGGGGAATGAACTCAGCAGCAGCAGCAACATCACCTGCGTCGGCTTAGCAAATCTGTCCACGATAACGCTCGCGGCAACAATCGACCCATCCTCCTTCATCGTCCCGGTCACGACAGCAACGACCGATCAATTCACTCCTAATGTGGTGCCGAGCCAGATTATACAGTATCTCGACGATTTGAGCACGGTCGTCCAGCAACTTGGGGGGAACAAGCTTGAGACTTGCTCGCCCACCACATATCCCTCGGCGACTCCTATCGTATGCACATATGTGACCACGATCTCATCACAAACGTCCGCCAGTGCGTTCTGTGAAACAACGATTGTGGATGGTACCCAAACATCAATCTGTCCGAGCTTCACGATTCCACCTTCTGATGCGCCACTCTCGACCACGATTGCAACTTCATCGATTGCTAATCCTCCTGCAATGACCGCACCAGAAATTGTCACTCCGGCTGTCAGCAAGACCTCGGGATTGTCGATCCTTACGGAGACTGGCACGAATAGGTTACGGTTGCCGACTGCTGGGGTTGAGCCTCCTTCGGGTGAGACATCACCGGAGAGCCTGAACAAATCAATCACAAACCCACCAAATCCAGGACCAACGGTGCAGTCGTCTCCGCCAGATCAGCCCGTGACGCCATCACAGAACAATCCAGGATCGAACTCTGCGCCAGCTAATAGTCCATCTCCGCCTGGCGAATCACCTCAGAATAATCAACCATCCAGCAGCAATGGTGGCTCCGGATCACAGCCAAACAATGCAGGATCAAATAACGGACCATCTGGCGACACAGGCGGACAAAGCAACCAACCTGGAAGCGGAGCCAGCATTGGGTATGGAACATCGCCCGCCAATCAAAACCCCCAAGGCAGCGCAAACTCCTACACACCACCTCCCATAACCGCCCAAGGCACGATTTACATTCCAACGCCCATCACCTACACCTTTGCCGGCTCGCAAATCACATACTACCCAGCCTCTGCAGTCACGACCATCTCTGGCGCAGCTGTCACATATTACCCGACTCCTTACGTCTCGACTGAGAACGGCATGGCAGTGACATATTATCCTCCTGCTGCTGTAGCTGGCGGAAGCAATGGAGCTGGTGGAAACAATGGAGCTGGCGGAAGCAATGGAGCCGGTGGGAGCAATACCGGTGGAGACTCTACTTCGCCGAATCCGCAATCGTATGTCCCCATCACGATCCCGCCGACGGAGCAAGGGTGTACAGCAACGGTTACGGTGACGTACTCGCCGATTATGGCGGGAAATTTGACGAGTACGAGTACCGGGGTTGGGGATTATATCAACACTGGACTGAATTCTGCGCCGACTGCGGAGGCGAGGCAGACGGGTGGTTCAAGAAAGGTGGAAGCGGGTGTGGGATCTGTCATTGTGGGTATTGTGGCTGCTGCGGCGGTCTTTTGGTGGTGAGCAAGTAACGTAAGATAGATGCAATGCTGATAAATCATGTCATGTAGACCACTAACCCCATCCGAATGCTGCTATGATAGCACGGAAAACGCATACGATTCTTCAACCTGAACCTCCAGTAGCCACGCCACTTAGCTCCGCTCCCAAATCTCCGTCTTCCACCTAATTCCCGTGAAACTCCTCACCCCCACCCTCCTCTTCTCCCACCTCTTCACCGGCATTCGATCAATCACCAACCTGAACTTCTTGACCTTCCCGGGCATCGGCCATAGCTCTTTCGGGCTCACGTCCAGCTCTTGGCCATCAGCATCATCTCCTTTTGTACCTGAGGTTCCATTCATTCTCCCAAGACATCCACTCTCCCTCCTCGCTTCTTGCAACGCAGCCTTCAAATCGCTACGGCGAATCTCATTGCGCTTTGCGACGGAGTTGAGGGAGGATGTGATTTTCTGCTGGGCTTGGCGTTTTGTGATCGGGACTTGGGCTGGTTGTGCTTTGGCGCGGAGGCGGTTTACTCTGAGGATGAAGAACGTCAGCGGAAGGGAGGGGAGATGCGGCGATGGTGTGGTAGATTGTGTTGAGTATGAGTGGAAAGCGGTATGGTGCTTACCCTTTGAGGATCTCGTCCGTGGTATACTCCGCCGCTACTGCGAGGAGAGCGTCGTTCGTGACATCTTTCCAGTCAGAGAGGAGGATCTCATCGGCGGAGGTGGTGGTGTTGAGGTAGGAAGCCAAGGGCAGAATGGCGCTTCGTGCTGTGATTGCTCCGGTTTCATTCTTGACTGGTGACGAGGAGGGCGGCGAGGAGAGTGGTGAGGTTGATGGTGGAGAGTGAGAGGCGGACAGTGGCTCGAAGCGCTCGGTGGTTTGGACGTGGTAGCGACCTTCTTGGAGTTCTTCATCGGTGGCGCGGACTGGGAGAATTGTTGCGTTGTTGAGGGAGAAAGGTGCCATGGTGTTTGGTGCTATGATATGTGGAAGAATGAGTCTGATTTATAGCGAAGAATTCAGCAGCACAGTCGATGGTTGTAAGACTGTCTTATACCGAAATCGGCAGCAAGCGAAATGGAGTGTCGTGGAAAGCTTGGCATTTCTCCGACGAGTGAATGCAGAAGTGAGCATGTGTCGTGAGCCATCTCGGACTCCATAGCGGCCTTCTGGAAAGCTCCTGCATCCACTACAAGATACGTAAAGGCACATACATCATACTTAAGATTGGCTACAGCACTCAAATGCCCGCTGTAGATGTCCCAACTCGCCGGCAAATCAATACCTGTCTGCGAACACACATCAAAATGTAGCGGCCCGACATTGCCCCCCGGCTCAGCCGTCAGCGCATATTGTCAATGTATAGCGTTGAGGCTCTTTGGTTCAATTTCAGTGGCGGAGATATTAAAGTAGCATGTCTCATTGTTCTTAAGATTCATGGCAAGACCAGTTTCACGTAAGATCGCAACACGCACTTCGTCAGCATGGGATGAAGTATATATAGCTTATCCGCCTCCCATACGGCCCGAAAATACTATAACGTCCTGTTCTCCCATCAGCTCAGCAACCATCTCCAGCATCAACGCACATCTCACCGCCTCGAACAAAGCCCACACCACGGAGCTTCCAACCTGCTCCCAAACCTCAACAACCCTCGACTTCCTCTCCATCCTCAACAACCTCCAACTAAACCTGTTCCCAAAGATCTCTAACCGCCATCAGTCTCCCTCCGCTGCATCTTGGAACTCTGCGAAGTCCTCACCGGCTCCCTTAACCTTTCAAAGCATATCATCCACCGCTTCTCGGACTGGGTCAAAGCCAGGAGCCTCCGAATTGCTAGACACACTGCAACCCACGAGTCGGACAATTGATCCGGCTGAGCACTGCACAGTCTGTCACGAAAAGCATACGGACCCATTGAAATCGCCTTGCAACCACATCTACTGCCGCGCGTGTATTGCGATGATTGCGCGGAAAGGGTTCGCACGCTGCGGTCTTTGCCAGACACGGCTCTGCTCCAGCATGCATAACGGCTCACAAAGCGGTCATCGTGGCTCAGATAAGATTTTGCTTCGAGATTCTTTGCTATTGCGTCTGCCTGATTGCGTGGGCCTGGGGTTCAGTGCGATGCACTTACGGCTTAAGTGGTCGATTTTGGGCTCCACTTTTGTTATTGCTTAGGCAGCGACTGATTTGGTGAGGGCAAGCCGAGGCGATTTTGTCAGAAATAAATTTGAGGCGAGACACGCCGGAAGAACGGACGCATGCTGGCGGACCATATGGCTTGGTTTGCTGGGTAATGTCTGCCGGGGCTGCGGCAAATTCACTGGCTTTGGCGCGGTGCATATAGAGGCTGTACCAGTCATCGAGGTAGACTGGACGGGACGTGTGTCTTTGTTCTCCCAACCTCAATGTCATCAAGCCCGTTCAACATGCCGGATCTGGACATCGGTCTTCATTGTCTTTGTCCGAGGACCCCAACACCACAACTTCTCGACTCCGTCACCAATATCATGTTCTTCGTCAGCACAAACCCCGAACCCTTCGCCATGACCCAAACACTCACCCAGATCATCACGATCGTAGAAGCGATCCCCATACCCTCCCGCCGACCCCTCGAGACCCTCCTCTCCAAGGTCAGCGACTCATCCCGCTACTTCGAATGCTTCGACTTCTTCTCCGTTTTCTGGCAGGAGATCATCCTCCACCTCATGATCCTCCTCGTCACCTTCCGAGCCGCCTGGCACCATTTCGAACACATCGCTCGCTACATTGACGCCTCATTCCGGAAATGGCTAGACGTCGCACCAAGTCCAGTACGAAGTCTCAAAGCCCAAGTGGTCTTCTTCTTCGTTATCGCTGTCTACTTAGCAATCTTGACCAACACCAGCCTGCTAATTGTCGAACACTTCACCCAGCTCAAGGATTTGGTCCTGTCTAGCGGCCAGGGACATGTCAGCCTGATCGGGCCAGAATGGTGGAAGGATCTCGTGGCAGTGGTGGGTGTAGTCACCGCACACTTACTGCAGAGCATTACGGCCTTCAACTTGGCCAGGTACAGATTGGCAGAGGAGGTTAGAGTGAACGCTGTGCCGTTAGAGCCGCATTGGTGGGTCATTGTGGTTTTGGGACTGCTGAGCCTCAGTCTTTCCGAGTACTACGCCGGCGTCCTTGGGTCCAAGGGAGCGTTGATGCTGGCGGTTGAGGCTACGTCAGCGAAGTCTGCGTAACGTGTAGATATGAGTGGGTGGGCCCGAGACAGGCAATGCCACATGACTGTAACGAGACCTCGACTGATTTCGACTATATTGCCATGATTGATGGCGGCGATAGTGCAGCAGCTGTGTGTGTTCATGTTGTGAAGGCCTTGGTCCTTTCCATCCATATGGAGGATCCATTAGTTCTAGCGTGATGATGCTTGCAGCGCAGTTTCAGGCTCGCAGCAGCAGTTTGTATATCGGCGCAGCGATACCAGGATCGCAGACGACATAAGGTATCATCAGGTACGTACAACATCCATCCGATTCCATCAGAAATGCTTCCTGTCTGCTTTCCTATGACCTTGGACATGGTCGTGGCGCGAGTGTCGTTGAGTTCGGACGAAAGTGTCCCCCTCACGCGACCAGCGCCTTGTTGCTTCTGCTACGTCCCAGCGTGCAGTCATATCAGGTAGGAGAGGACTAACAAGACAGCGTACAGACTTCATCGGGTGCCAACACACCATTCCACCGCCCACGATGCCGGCCATGCTCGAAGATCCTACTGCGCCAGCGATCTACCGCGTCTCTGGCCAGCAGCCGTTCCCCGAGCCATACGGATCCATACCACACGACATCATCCCGCGACAAGTAACGCTGCGAGACCGCGTGACTACAGCGACATTGGTCCCGTTCAGCTCGCCACACCAAGTTCCGCCGCACTTGACCGCATACCTGTGCGAGCTGTTGAATCGTGAGATCGAGAAAGGGGACACATATCCCATGATCGATGGCATGGCTCTATCCTCCTTCGCGACATACTGGTTCGCCAATTTCGGCGCCATTATGCTCATGGGAGACATACAGACGGTTGAGGAAGTGACTCAAATGGAAGAGCGCGGCGTAGACTGGGCGAAGGAGTGCTTGGGCAGCTTCTATGTCAAGCCAAACTATCCGGGTCGAAGCAGTCACGTGTGCAACGGCGGCTTTCTCGTCACAGACGCTGCTCGCAATCGTGGCGTGGGCAGACTCATGGGTGAGATGTACCTTGAATGGGCGCCAAAACTTGGCTACACATACTCCGTCTTCAATCTGGTGTACGAGACGAATGTGGCCTCGCTTCGTATCTGGGATGCGCTAGGCTTCAAACGCATTGGTAGAGTCAAGGGCTGCGGCAATCTTAAGAGCTTTCCAGATCAGTACATCGATGCCATTATCTTTGGCCGAGAGCTGGGCGGCGAAGGCGACGAGTATGTGAGCGAGGAACGATTCGACAAGATCCGCTTCTACCTCAAGACTAGCACATATCCCAATGGCTCAGATCGAGCTGAGAAATCGCGATTGCGTTCGGCTGCTACACACTACAGGCTCATACCGAACGAAAGTGGAGACGGCGAAGAGGATAAGCTCATGCTAAAGGGCAAAGAGGTCATCTCCGATCCACACAAGCAGTACGAGATCGCACGAACGGTGCACGCTCAGTCACATGGCGGCATCAACAAGACGACTGCAAGCATAGCAGAGAAGTATCACTGGGTGCGCATCAAAGAGACGGTCAGTGCTGCTATTCGCAACTGCACAGAATGCAAGGACACCACTCCCAAACCGACGACCCAGAACTTCACTGCCACTCGACGTGCGCCAGCGACATCAAGCTCTGCTCCGACGACCACCAGCAACCGTCCCAGACAAACTGTCACAGCCTCAGCGGACTCCCCATCCGATGCTCTGGCAGGCGCCTCTCTGTCTCAACACGAACAGCAGCAGCAGCCACAAACAGTGACCGCCACAACAATGAGCATACAATATTCCGACGCTGTGCCGCAGGCACCATCAGACTACAGCGACATGCCCGTCGACCCACAGATCATGCAAGGCATTCAGCAGCACATGGAGTACAGCCATCAAGAGATGTCGCTAGATGGCGACAACGACTTCAAAGACGAGGATATCACTCAAGCCGCTACTGCTGCTGCTGCTGCTGCACGGTATGAACAAGACATGGATGCAAGGTTGCGAGAGGAGCTTGAGGCGCAGGTGTATGCTGAGACCGCCGATGCTGCGGCTTCGCAGGTTCATCGAGCGCGGCACAGATAGGTCCCAGTCGCGTGAGTGAATACTTGGCGATCAGCGCAGCGCATCAGGGAGTGCGCCAGAGTGGACGTCCGCATGAAGTTATGAAGAAAAGATACCGCATTGTGTGACATGGTGCACATTACCATAGTTTTTCTCACGAAAGTCTCAATGCCATGCAAGGGATATAAAGTTCCCCCGAAAGCATCTCTCAACAATCCTCCATGGTGAGTGGTATCTCCCGCAAATAATTCGAAGTCGAATCGGGAAGCAAGAGCACGTATACAACCTGATAATCGAGTGAGGCATGTCCGTCTACCATGCGAGCGTTCCAGGCTCATCACCTCAACCATGGGCGATCGATTTGTCTTTTTGCATACTTGATCGCCTTCGAAATCATCACCAGCCTCTTCCCCGACATTACAACATAACATGACTCCACCCTTCCCCAGCACCCTCCCTCCCCTTCTCCTCTACACACCCCATCACCCTTCGGGCAAACCCCTCCTGACCGTCGGCCCCGGCATATACCCAAATCTCACGTTCTCCTCGGTCTCCTTCACCGCCAGAGCCACAACCCCCTCAAATAACGCCGAATACTCCCCCTTCCCTCTCACCCCGAACCTCACCACAAACGCATCAAATTGCAGTTCCTGAAATTTCGCTTTCAGCAGCGCAAGAGTGCCCTCAGGGTCGTCGGGGTAAACGTCCACGGTGGTGAATTCAAATCCCGCGTCGGAGACAGCTATGAGGTCCGGGTAAACGAATGAGGTCAGTGAAGGGACAACGATGGGGAGGGGAAAGGTACGTCGGCGATGCGTTGTTCGTGCGCATCGATGGAGCCGAAGCGCGTTGCTGCGTTGCGGTCAGCGGTGATGAAACGGCCTAGACCTGCGGACCGGACTTTTCTCGAAGGGTGTGAGTACATTGCGCGGAAGTCGTAATCTTGAGGAAAGAGTTCGGGTTTTGGTGTAGTCAAGGCTCGTTCGGTGTATTTCTGCCGTGGCTTCCAGCGTCTGTGAGTGAAATTTGTGTCTGTCTTGCTGACCTTCGATGCTTGCTTGGTATATGTAGTCTACAGACAGTGCATCAGCCTTGCAGTGGAGCTCCACTATCTCCGAGGCTCTGAAGCAGGTTAGCAGTGAACGATGACTGGTATGCCAATTAAGCTGCTTTCAGGTTGGTGCCCAGACGGACAGATTGGTAGTCCGCCTATGTCACATGACTCAGTCTTTCGTTCATCGTGTCCAAGAGAGGCGTTCAGCCGCAAGACAGATGAGAATGCTGGGTGATGCTGTTCGATGGTCCATATGGTGGTGTCCTTCACGTTGATGTTTCAAGATCAAGCAGAGTCTTGCTCAAGAAGCTCCAGCTCCAGATCCAGAGCCACCACCTCCTCTCGCTTCCCACACGAGATACCATGAATGAAGGCCATTCCTCCAAAGCACTACATCCCATCTGCATTTGGTCGATCATTGGTAGCTCGCACTGGGTCTCGTTTCATTCATTATTCAGTAGTAGAATGCTATCCCGCGCTCCTGCTCCTCCCTGCTGAGGCTGGTGTCATTTCCGCTGTCAACTTGGTTGTGTTCCCTCAAGACTGTTCAAGGCTTCGTGATAATTAGAGATCGGGTGATCGCGAGGACGATATCGGAAGACGACTGAGATATGAACGTAAATGCCGTTTCAGACTATGTATCAGCTATTGTAATTGTTCTCTAGACTTTCCATTTCATGCCCTTCCTGTCACCCACGACAGCAAAAACGCCAATTAACCCAACAGACGCGGAGGAAAAAACGGAGCCGGTCGGTATGTACTCTCAGCCAGCACGGTACATCTGATTGACTTCTCTCAATACAGCTTCTTCTATAAGCTTGTTGATACCAATGCCAAAGAACTTGAGGGCAGGGAAACTCTGACCCCATCCTGATGACGCCATGCCATGCCATGCCATGCCATGATTGCTGAGAAAGATTACATTCTCTCATTACGCGCCCAAGTGGAGCTCCTGTCCAGCTTGTAGCGTTTTTCTTTCCCCGTGATATGTTGGTACAGACGCGGGCGATGTTGTAATTCGAATTCGAGAGATTGGGACATGCAGATTGTAGGAGAGGCGTTAGGCGTGGCCGTTAGATGCAGACGATGTGCGCCTACGAGTCGTACGTGAACATCATCTTCCTAACGAGCTTCGCGCCGGCCGACGCAGTGGCAGTCGCTGCGGCCCCACCAACAGCTGTTCCAGTGTCGGAGCCTGATGTATCGTTGTTGTTCCAATCAGATGGTTGCTGAAGGTCCATGACATCAAGCTTGAAGCTGACGAATTTGCTGGCAACGATTGGGCCGACGATGAGGACGATGAACAGGACGAACATCGAGAAGTAGAGGATGGCGTAGCGGACAACTCGTCGCTTGCGGAGCTTGCTCTGCTTGAGCGAGTAGATTGGTGGTCGGATTTGTCGGCTGTCAAATGTTAGCGATTGAGTCGTCAATGTTTTCGTGCGATAGACATACCTTGGACGCAGCCAAAAGAGCATGACCGAGTGAAACTTGTCAATGTATGGGATGAGGATGGCCGGTAGCATGAAGAAGAGGATGATGTGACCAAGGCAAAAATCTGCTGCGAAGAAACCCATCTCGGTGATCTTGCATAGGAATTCACGGCCAGGTTGCGACAGTGTATGCCAGCCAAGAGCGTACCACTTTCCAGTCCACCATGCTATGTTGGAGGTGTCAGCACGGAATTCTCTTGTGAGAGCAAGAGCGATGATCAGCTTGAAGATGAACCGCTGGATGGCGACCACAGCAATCATGCCCAAAAGAGCCTTGGTAAAGCTCCAGCCTTCCAAGAAGAACATGACCTCGAAGAATGCGAGAAGCATGATGACAGCGATGGCGTGAGCAATAGCGGCGAGGACTGCACCGAACTTCTTGCAGCACATGCTAAGCACCGGTCCCATACAGCAAGCCATGCCAAAGAATCCTCCAGCGATACCGGCGTTGACACCAATGGGTCCGACGGCAACGATGAGGACTCGTAGAAGCGAGGAGGTAGCTTGGATGCTCGTGCCTTGGTTGTTGGCTGCGATCACACCAGTACCAGCGTTGATGTAGAGGTATGGAATGAGGGTGACAGCAACCAAGAAGAGCGGACCGATGATCTCGCTGAAGAAGACATTCGTGAAGTGTGCTCGTGGAGTGTCACCAGAAAGCTTGGCCGATGGCTCACCAAGTGCCTTTCGCTTGAACCCGGTAAGACGAGTACGCGACAGACGGACGAAACCAATCCAAGAAGCCGAGTGTGCCTTGGTGTTGCCACGAGACAACCAACGGAGGAACTCGCGGTAGTCGATGAAGAAGTCCGACCAAGCAAACTGGTGAGGGTTGAACAGGAATGGCGAGATGACAAGGGCCAAGAGGGAGACCCAGAACCAAAGGAGCCAGTATCCCCAGACGGTCAATGTACCGAACAGGAGCATCATCAGGAGACGAGCACCCAGGTAGATCGATGGGCTCGCGAAACGAGAGTAGAGGACACCGAATGGCATGCGAGCAGTGGCGAAACCACGTCCAGTTCCGATGTAGCGGGCACCTCCAAAGGACAGATCCTGCTGCAGCGAGTAGGCGTAGATCTGGGTGACGAACACCTCGAAGAGAGGAGACAGCGAGGAGAAATGCTTGGCCAGACGAGTTGCTGCACGCCAGAATCCACGCTCCGTCAACTCTTGAATCGTCAGTGGGACGAAAGAGATGAAGAACACGATGAATATCGAGACGATACAACGCTGAACCCAGTCCATGATAGGGATGATGTTAGCGCATCCCGTTGGGTATATTGGGTCGGTTATTGGAACGTTCCTGTTGTAGTTGCAGGTGATGGTTTCGTGGCGCAGGGCACCAAGGTTGAGCAAGCACCACATGAAGAGCTGCACCGACAGCATGACGAATAAGTTGTTGATGTGGAAACCAGGGTGAGCGTAGTAGAACGACAGGAAGCGGTCCAGAGGAAGTTGCGTGCCGAGATAGTAGTACTCGCGAGACAACATCTGTTCGCCCATA
>KZ108364.1:408-215008 GCA_002116355.1 Dothistroma pini CBS 116487 | reverse complement strand
CGATTTGAGCCAGAGTACGAGCGAAGAGGGTACCGAATGTCTGTTCCTTTCCAGCAGCGACGTCACCAAGAATACCAATGTTCTCAGAGAAGATGTACTCTCGGGCACCGAGAATGGCGACTGGATTGAACTTTGTGGGTGGCAGGCCTGGAGTGTATGGGGAGACGTTGTCCGTTGTCATCTCCTCAAATTCGGCGAGGACAGATCGGATCTTCAAGCACTCTTCGAGGTAGTTGTCCTGGTTGGCGTCGATGAGCTGGATGTACTCTCCACGGTAGAAGATCAAGCAATGGTTCTGGTTGTCAGACTTGCCATCCCCAAGAATTGGATTGCCAGAAAGCATGATGCGGAACTTGGGGCGACGCATGCCATTCTCCATGATTTCAGAGTGACCGTCGATTAGAGCAGAGAAGAGTCTTGGGTCTTCGCCTTCAGCAGTCGGTGGTTCCTCGTCAAGGTAGGCAATCTGGAGGTCTGGGTAGGCGCGGAGCAAAAACTCCGCGTTCTCACGCTCTTCCTTGGAGAACTTCGCGTATCGCTGCATAGAGACGCAGATCTTGAACTTGCGGCGAGCCATGCGCTCAAGCTCACGCTCAAGCTTGTCAGAGTTGCCACCAAACATTTGGACGACTTCTGGGTTCTCGACGCGGTACAGAAGCTTGATAGCACGGCTGTAGTTCATGAAGCCGGAAATGGTGCGATAGAGAGTCTGCGATCGGAGGGAAGCCCAGATACGCGTGCGGAGGGTGTACTCGGGAGCAGCTGACTTGAAACCGATGCAGTAGAATGGCAGGTCATCGATCTTGCTCTTCTGTGCGTCCTTCTCGTTCTTCTCGTTGTCGCCATTGAATTGCGAGGTCTCATCAGCCAGAATCTTGGTGTCTTTGACGAAACAGTCCCATTCGTGTGGGTGAAGCTGCTTCAGATACTCCAACATAGTGACACGCGAGTATGGCTCATCCTCACGAATGATCTCACGCAGAGATAGCAGGATCTTTTCACTGTAATGAGGGATCAGGACCGTGAATGTGGGCATGTTATCGACTGGCAGTGGCTCTGGAATCGGCGTAGACAGAGACTGCGCGAAGAAGGAGATACGACGCTCGGCCTCAGATTGTGCTGGGAAGAACTCGGTCTTGAAGGAGTGATCTTCCTGAGACACGAAGAAGGTGGGTGCACGAAGAGTCCGCTTGCCCTCCTGCTCGGAAGGGACCTGGTGGTAAAGCAGCTTCTGAACGTGATCGATGGCGAGCAGGTGCTCACGGTACATCGAAATGACGATGGCGTTCCAAATCTGCGAGATGAGGACCTTGGGCTTGTACTTGATTTCCATGTCGGTGGTCGCCAGGATCTTGGAGTAGACACGCTTTGGCAGACGCGAGAAGATGTTTCTCCATGGCGTCCAGATAGAAACACCAAGGTAGAAAGATCGGGCCACGGAGAAGACGCAGTTCCAGATGACGTACCAAAGGTAGGTATCCAGGAAGAAGAGAATCAGATCCGTGAAGTACATGAGAATGAGCAGAACGGTTGGCTGGTGGTAGCAGAGAACGGAGCCAATGGTAGCATCTCCGATACAGTGCTGAATCTTCATCGTGGACAGAATCCGGATAGGGTCACGCAGCGACAGCGTCAAAAAGAAGTAGGACTCGGCAAGCTTGGCAGCGAAGACGAGCACCCAGAGACCGTACGACATCCACATGTCGTTGCCCTTCAGACGTGGGTAGCTGGCGGTGAAGGTTTGACTGGCCACATACTGTCTTCGCTTGCCGTTGAGGTAGCTGCCGAACAGGCCACCCAGAGGCATGATAGCGAAGAAGAACACGGTAGCCAACGCAATCAGGAACTGGACAACGCCCAAAATAAGAGCGATCTTGCCTGTTTGCGAGACACCAAAGATGTAGACGGATGGAGCGATGTTGATGACGAACATGACGATCAAGACAAGCAGACGCTTTGTCAAGTGCTGAGCGCCAGCCCATCGTCGTGGGACGTACATCCATTCGACCAGAGTTGCCAGGATTTGAATGAGACATCCGAGAGTACCACCAAGAGCCACGGCAGACCAGTGCGCTGAACCGTGCGGCTGATTGTTAAGCTGCTGCTGATAATTCTTGGTGTACAGTGTCGGTGAATTGAATGCAGTGTAGAACCAGAACACACAGACGTGAATAATCCAGATGCGGTTGAAGTTGGTCAACATGTGGAACCAGGATCGAGTCTCCTTGTAGGTCTTGAAGAATGCCTTCTTCCAGAGGACATCCCCGAGACGCTCATATCGCTCAGCAGGTGGCAGATCGACCAGGCGGGTCTTATCCTCGAAAGCAATCCGCTCGATACCTTCTGGGTACCAGAACAGCTGGTTCATGTCGTCGTAACCAATGACCTTTTGGTGATCACGCTCCTTGCGGACGTACTTGCCCTCGAAGATCTCGTAGCCTTGATCTCTGCAGTAGTTGTACAGAGGCGTGATGCACTTGTTCAGGTAGGTGAACTCCTCTACTGGCTCGACGCGATTTTGGCACGCAGGCGAGTGGTAGTAATCGTCCGCACACTTGAAGATGAATGCCAGGATCTCAGGCATGTAACGCACTTGGTTGGCTTCACCCCAGCAAAGGAGGTAGAGCGCAATCTGGCGTACTCTGTCATGCTGAGACATGCGGTTCATGCGCGTCTTCCAGCGGTATTCTGCGGCTTCCAAGCTGTTATCACCCTCGAGGCTCTCGAGAGTAGCCTCTTCATTTTGTGGGTTCTCGGTTGCCTTTTTCTTGGCTGCCTTGCGGGCTTTTCGCGTGGCTCTATTTGCCTTGCCAAGCTTCATGTTGGAGAAGCCCACCGCATCGTCCAAATCAAGATGCGCGGCGAAGTACCATCTTCTGAAGTTGGCGTTCTCGCCACCGATGTAATCGGCGTGGAGGGACAGAAGCGCCTGGTTTGGCGACATGCGAGATGCACGGGAGTCGAGGAGGGTCATGAGGTGATCGAACATGTTTCGCATGCTGTCGCGCTGGAAACCGAACTTGGCGGTCAAATCGAGGAAGATGTCTTCAATCTCTTCCTTCGAGAGCGGAATCTGCGCATCAGAAGTCCATGCTGGGTATGGCTCCCTAGACCTTTGACCAGCTGGCAGAGCACTTGTATAGTCCATACCATAGACGGGCGTGGAAGCACCAGAGGAGCGGTTGCCACCGTAGGAAACTTGCGATGATGGAGGCCTGTATCCGCGTCCTGTGCCATCGCCGTATGAGTTGTATCGTTCGTCGCCACGTCCATAGTAGTCCATCTCGGCGGCGCGAGCCATGTCGGACCTCATGGTGAAGTCTGAGAAAGTTTCCGAATCTTCCTCAGAATCGTGGCCACGTCGGCCTCTTGGCTGGCCATGGCTCTGACGACCTGGTTGCTGATACTGGCCGGCAGCTTGAGCTCCTTGGTCGTAGTATTGGTCGTTGTAGTACTCGTCTTGGTACCCTTGCTGGCCAGCGTCGTAGTAACCATCGTGTTGGTAGCCATCGTGAGCACCAGCCTGGTAGTAGCCATTGTCATCATAGTATCCATCATGCTGGGCTTGTCCATAGCCGTGCTGGTCGTAATAGGCCTGGTCATCCTGATAGTAGTTGTCGCCGTGATGCTGGCCGTAGCCATCATCGTAGCCGGCGCCCTGCTGAGGGTGGGCCATGGCGGCAGGTGCGGGAATTAGATATTACTGCGGGCTGGTGTCAGCGATGGGTAAGTGGAAGAGGAGGCTGCGTGATGAAGAGGTGTGGCGGCGCAAACAGGCCCATGCCAGGAGCGGCGAAAGAATGAAACGCAGCGTGAGACCGGTTGCCGCAGCAGTGAAGAGCGCTCGATCGGGAAACGTACCGTTCAGACGTCGACCATGGGGATGCAGATGTGCCTTGCAGCGTGGTGAGCGGTGGTATTAAGGGTGTGGGATGGTGTCGTCGCCGATGCGAGCGAGCGGTGGTGTCGGAACGAGATCTCGACAGAGACTGCACGGAGAAGCGAGCGTTGTTGGGCTGGGGGAGACCCAGAGAAGATTCGTCGCTGCTGCGGCGGGCGGAGGTGTGTAGCGAGAGTTGGAAACCACGTTCGCGGCAGCGATTTCAAAACAGAGGCGCAATCGTCAAAGGACCGCTGTAGCGGGTGTCGTGAGGTGACAACTGCAAGTGAGAAGGAAGTCGCACCAAGAGATGGAAGTCGCCGCCGAGAGCAGAGCAGTGCAGGTAGTCGGTTGCTGTGAGAACGCGCGTTGGAGGCGACGCCAATGCAGCCCCCTCGATGTGCACGCTGATTGGCGGCGGCTGCAACGCTGGCCCGCGTGGGGTTCCCGGTCGCACGACAGAGAAACTTTGTGACCACAACTCTTCGTCTCCTCGCCCAAAAGAAGCGAGTGCTGCTGCTGCGCAGTGCTGCACAGACGATCACGCTCGGTGGGTGAAGGTGTAGTCGACGTGAATACGAGGCAGTAGTGGAGGAAAGAGAGGCACGTCTGTGGCTGCACTGCGACACTGAGGCACGTTCGAACAGGGATTCAAAGGGGGAGCCTACAAACTGATTTTGCTCCGCCGGCCTCTTAGAAACGCTAGCTCCTGTCTGGCTGTGCTGTGCACCTCATTGTTATTGCTTGCATCACCGCAGCGGCTAAACCACGATTCTTGCATCCGGTGGCGGATCACTCCCCTGCCCGGCGCTCCTGATTTTCATCCTCAGCCTGCTCGACCTCTCAGAGGCCGGTCTCGCTTCAGAGGCAATGCCTTTGCTACATAGCGTTTCTGCCCACTTCCTGGTCATGACAGTAAACGGCGTTTTCAACCAAAACGCACTCTAACCTTGCGCAACGCGTTTACTGCTGGTGTGCTGCAAGTGACGATCAAGATACGTATCTTAACGATATCAAGCAAATATCTACTGCATTTCCAGGAGAGCTACTGCAGCTTGTCCGGGCAGAGCAACAAGTCGTGTGTGGCAAACTGTACTATCCGGTAGACTATCCACTCTATTTTTACACTTTACAGTACTGTATCTCTGGTGATACGCTTCTCCATCTCCTTACCAGGAACACGAATGAAGGTGGGCAGCAGATTGCCACCCTCCAATATTGTATGAATGACATGATCAGCTACCATGCTACACAGTTGCTCTGCACAACATCGCCATTTATCGCGGCTCGAGAGGAGCTGCATGTGTAGCCAACCAGCAGCTGTGTGCCAAATCGAGAATTTGCGGCTCTTTCGAGTGGCAAACCAGCTAAAGCTTCCGCGCATTACCGGCCAGTGCCTGTGGAGAATAATCTGCGGTATCAATCGTTTCGCAACGTATTAGCACAGTCGACAATGCGGTCGTGTCGTTGGCGTCGTCAACGACATACTCCGCCACAGCAGCATCCTGCGGAACAATTGACTCCCGCGATGAGATCCGTCAACACATACGATGCCCCGCTGCAAACTGGCTTCCGTACATGTACCTGCATTGGCCAGCTCCATCGTCACGCCCAGGACCATAGCAACCACTCCGAAGCTGTTGCCCGGCACCTACACGGCAGCGAGCTCAAGGCAAGCTGCCAAATGCATCCTAAGCCTACCACCCGTCGGATCCGCCAGCCACAACAAAAACTGGGCATGTTGTTACTCGAAGCTTGCATCTACATAGCAAATATTCCGCTTACTTATTACTGGCTTGCACGATTGCGTTGACTTGCTCGTACACGGCATCTCCATCTTCTGCACGACTCCCTCACATTGTGACGATGGCGAATCGTGTGCCTTGTAGACGATGGTCGTGACGTTTATGAAATGATGTCGAAAGGATAGGCCTGGCCACGACCGGCTACTCGGCAGATTCGCGCAAGTGCGAGTGAGGTTCGTGAAAGCGTTGAGCCAAGGCCGATACTGTATGAAGGCCCCCTTGCCTACTGCTGTAATTAGATCGCCACCACGCATCGATCGTCATGACTATTTTGTGCAAGCTAGAACACGAGGAGCGGCTTTCGAGAAGATAGATGCTCATATATCTAGACTGAGAAACATCCGACGAGGGAGCGCCTCGCCATTCTCGAGAGCGGCAAGCATTTCTGTCGCGACTGTTTTCACGAGTCCAGTCGCGCCCATCGAGTGGGATGACCCTGTCAGCATAGCCCTGCCGCACCAATGAAGATGAAGGCGGGAAGCTCATATCGTAAAGCTGGCGCGAGCGGCGATAGACCCACCGACCTCAAACAGGCAAGGTTTGTCGCCAAGTGCTGCTGAGAACGCGTACGCCCATCGGCTCTGCGTGCTGGCCGTCTCCTGAGAACAACACCTTCGCGGAGAGCTCCTCAACAACCATTTTCAGAGACCATCACTTCTTCTTGCCGCTTCACGTGTGCTTGTCTGTCCTCGGTACCTTGGCGCCACGTTTGCCACTCATTCAAATTCTTCTAGACACTCATTCACAGACGACACAAACACTCGCTGGACGACTGCGTCCACCTCTCGCGTTCATCACCATACCTTCCCATCCCTGCCTGCGACAGCCGAGCGACCGGCGCACGCTCGTCCTCGTTGACATTGCATTGACACCACACCCAGCACCACCATAACAGGAGCAGTACCAAGAGACAGCCCAACATGAAGGGTTTCGGCATTGCTTCGACTGCCATTGCGGCCACCAGCTTCCTCGCGAACAACGTTATCGCCGCCGATCTGCCATCCATCGTCATCAAGGGCTCCAAGTTCTTCTACGAGAACAATGGCACCCAATTCTACATGAAGGGTGTCGCATACCAGCAGGACTATGCCGGCAACGGCACCACATCCTCCAGTGGCAACTCATACGTCGATCCGCTATCGAAGGGCGACACGTGCAAGCGCGATATCCCATACATGCAACAGCTAGGCACAAACACCGTTCGAGTGTACGCCATCGACCCAACCGCCGACCACGACGACTGCATGAGCCAGCTGTCCGCCGCGGGTATCTACGTTATCGCTGATCTTTCGGCTCCCGTGGATGGCAGCTCCATCAACCGCGACTCCCCAGCATGGAACGACGCGTTGTACGAGCGATACACCTCGGTTGTCGATGCAATGCACAATTACACCAACGTCCTTGGCTTCTTTGCAGGGAACGAAGTCTCCAACGCACCGAACAACACCGACGCCAGCGCTTTCGTCAAGGCTGCCGTCCGTGATACCAAGGCATACATCAAGGCCCAGAACTACCGCACCATCGGTGTCGGCTATGCCACCAACGACGATGCCGATATTCGTGAGAACATGGCCAACTACTTCAACTGCGGAGATGCGGCTAGCGCCATTGACTTCTGGGGATACAACATCTACTCGTGGTGCGGTGACTCTTCCTACACCAAGTCTGGCTACGATGTCCGCACAGAGGAGTTCTCCACCTACTCCGTCCCAGTCTTCTTCGCCGAGTATGGTTGCAATGAGGTTCAGCCTCGTGTCTTCACCGAGGTCGAAGCTCTCTACGGTGACAAGATGAACGGCGTCTGGTCTGGTGGCATTGTATACATGTACTTCCAAGAAACCAATGACTATGGTCTCGTCAGTGTAGACGGCAACAGCGTCAGCACCCTGACCGATTTCAACAACCTGAAGACCCAGCTGGCGAGCGCCACCCCAACGGGCGTCAACTCTGCCTCGTACACCCCAACCAACAGCGCTGCCTCATGTCCAACTGAGGGCACCGACTGGGACGCCAAGGCATCTCCTCTCCCACCATCACCGAACAAGGAGCTCTGCAACTGCATGTACAGCTCCCTGAGCTGCGTTGTCGCCTCCAAGACCGACACCGACGACTACTCTGACCTCTTCGACACCGTCTGCGGCTATGGCGACGCCATCTGCGCAGGCTTTAACGCCAACGGCTCCACTGGCAGCTATGGCGCTTACAGCATGTGCAACTCCACCGAGCAGCTCGCCTTCGCTTTCAACCAGTACTACCTCAGCCAGAACAAGGCCTCCGACGCCTGCGACTTCAAGGGCGCCGCCGCGACCAAGGCTGCCACATCTGCCTCTGGCACTTGCGCCACCCTCATGTCTCAAGCTGGCACTGCAGGTACTGGTACTGTCACAGCCTCGCCAACTGCCAAGGGTGGCTCCAGCGGCTCTGGTGGCTCCGCCTCGTCTTCCGCCGCTGCTGGCCCAATGGCTTCCGTGCCAAGCGTCGAGCACACTGTCCTGCCCATGGCGTTCTTAGTGACTCTTGCCGCTCTCTCCGGCATGGGTATGATCTTGTTGTAGACTGGGCGACCATCTTGGAAAAGAAGAGGATATCTACATCTGCAGGCTAGGCTAGGTGCAACGGGACGCGCAAAAGATACCACAGGATAAAACGCACACGCGCTACAGGAATCACGCTAGAGCAGGATGCATCCGCGCTTGAGGCGGCTACTGAGTTGGACACTTTGTACAATCACGCCGTGATGCTGACGTGATCAGCAGCGAGAGGAATGGCTAGGCCTTAATCGGGTCATTTGATTCTCGGAGTCCTGCATGCATCTGGAGAGCGGGTAGGACAGGATTGGGTTTCGGGGTTAGTCTATGCCTTTGTATAGCTACAATGATAATTTTTCAAAGTCACCAATTGTCTAAATATCTCTCCCATGTCGTACGCCCACCTATGTGAGCACAATTGAAATCCTAGCAGTTATCGTTGTCGTTGAAAGACTCTCTGTCCCGTGTGAGATTAATGAGTCATCTAGTGTTGAGGTAGTGTGCACGGTAAAGTCCTGGGACGATGGCGACATGGTCAATGCAACAGTGTCGACTGTGTCTAATCAGTAGATGTGTGTCCGTGAGAGAAGTTGTGGCAACGATAGTGGTAGTGCTTGGGCGACATGCGTCTCATACCAGGCACACAATGTTCAAGAAGTGCCGCGAACTCCATCCGTAAATTGGGGGAAAAAAAACAAATTGAAACAGTAATTTCAAGCAAGATATGGCTCCAAACGTTTGTCAAGAACTTCCCGTCTGGAGAGGAAGACTTCACAATTAAAACATGCCCGTCAAAATTAACAGCGAAGGTGCACGCATGTCAAACAGAAGAAGCAGTAAGCAATATTAGCACGTGAAGTGGTCCGTAGAAATCAGATGGAGAGGTCCTGGATTGTGATGACACAAACATCCTAGCACTGTCGTCGAACCTTCCCTACCACAGCTCTAGCTATCCTACAACATCATACGAAGCCTCATCCTCTAATCAAAAGCCATCGTCCATACCACCTGCGCGAGAGACCCCAACACCACCCTAAGCCGCTCTAATAACTTTTGCCCCATTCGTCTCAACCCTCTTCTTGAGCGCACCGAGTACGTTCCTCCTCCTCGCGGCCTTTGCCTGGAACTCCTCAACTTCTTGCGGCGTGACATCCGCCATCTTCTTCCTCGCACTGCCGTTCAAGCTGTTTGTGCTTCTCCCAAGATCCGGCGTGAAGCGCGTCGACTGCCGCATCGAAGCCGATGGAGGCGTCGCAAACCTTGAGCCGAACATACCGCTCATGCCCAGGGGGTCGCCATTCGCAGCCATACGAGGTCTCCGCGGCGGCGTGGCAGCTGGACTGCCGCGATCTGTAAGGAGTCGGCTGTTGCCAAGGCGAGAGGCCAAGTCGTCTTCGTAGTCGTCGCCGAGGCGGAGAGACTCGATTCCGCTGGGCAGGCGCTTGATTTGTGCTTCGAGGAAGTCGATATCGGCTGATCTTTGCTGCACGGCAGCTGTCATTCTCTGGATGGTGTTCATGACGGCTTCGACAGTCGGTACAGGGCTCTGGCCATTGGTCCGGCCATCTCTGTGGGACAGCGATGCGAGGTCGGCACGGAGCATGGTCATCTTCTGCTCGATATCGTTCAGCAGCTTCTGCACACGCTGCACGCCTGATCGGAGTTCTGATTGCTGAGCTTTAGTCTCACCGTCGAGCGGTGCAGCATCTTGTGCCGCAAGGCGTTCAGGATCCTTGTGTGCCTGGACTTGCTTGCGAATCTCGCTGCCCTGTACTTTCAGCTTCAGGACCTCATTGTGTTCCTGCGAGATTTCTGCAAGTGTTTCCGGGGCAGCGTCGAGCTTGCCATCTTCGAGCTGTTTGCTGATATCGTCGATGATGCAACCGAGATCGACTACATCGCCCAACAGCCAGACATCTGGGTTGTCCAAGTCATCGCGTGTACGCTGTCCAGGTTGCCTCATCTTCTCTTGTCCGTCCAAGAACGAATTGATCGAGCGCGCATTCAACCCTACGGTATGCACCATAGAGTTGATATCACGGTAGACCTTTTCGATCTGCCCGCCAAGGCCAGGTGTATCGACATTGCCAGTGTAGTCCGTGTGAGCATAGAAAGGAGGCAACTCAGTCGTCGGCTCGATAGGTCTCGCAAGCTCCTCTTCTACACGTTGCGCAGCTTGATCCGCGAGCTCTCCCGTGGTGGGTTCTTTCGGCTTTGGTGCGGGAGTAGATCTTTCAAGAGGCTTCGCAGGCGGCACAGCGGTTGCCTTGATTTGAGGCGGAAGCAGGAGGTCTCGAGTTCGCACAGGACTGGTGACTGCTCTCTGCGGGCTTGGAGACCGAGGGCTGTGCTGGGGTCCAGTTGGAGGTGGTGGGAAGACCGGCCCTTTAGGAAGGCCAGCTGGAGTGTAGCTGCTCTTCATGCTCTTCTCGTCTGACTGCGGCGTGCGTGATTCGTTCCGTGACCTCTGTGGCTCAGGTGATTTCGGTTCTGCTGGCTGCATTCGCGCTTTGAACGCTGCGAGGCCTGCAGGATCTTTCGGCTGGAATGGCACTTCTTCATCGGCCTCTTCCTCCTCCTCGCTCTCCTCGTCATCGCCATCGTCATCTTCTTGGTCCTCCTCGTCATCGCCTTCTTCATCTTCATCTTCACCTTGATCCTCCTCATCGTCATCATCTGCCCAGTCCTCGCTGCCATCCTCAGAAGGTCCGGCTATCTCGGACAGGGCATCTCCGAACGACTGACTGTTCATGACATCGATGGGCGGGCTTCCTGCTATCGGTGCATCCTTCTCAGGCGGCTTTGCGTTCACAGCAGGTCCAGCGCCCGGGATAACAGCGTTCCAATCAGCCGGAGGCTTGTAAGTTGTTGGATCAGGTGGCAGCGGTGCATCGTTTGCAGTCTGCTTCATGTTGACAGGAGGACCAGCTCCTGGAATGTCATCGTTCCAGCCTTCGGGTGCCTTGTATGTTGTTGGATCCGGCGGCAGAGGCGCAACGGCCGATGATGCAGCAGGTATGTCCTTCATCGATGTCTGCTTCTCAGTACCAGGCTCTTGCTTGATGAATGGTAAGGGGCGGCCATTAGCAGCCGCGCCTAGTGAACTGCCCAACTCGGACCCAAAAAAGCCTGCGCCTGGATTCTTTGGCATTGGCAGATCGTCCTTGGCAGAGCCGTCGCCCTTGAATCCTGATCCAAGCTTGAAGCCCTCCATTCCTGAGAGACCACTGCTTCGTTGTTGTTCTGAGTCTTCGTTCGTCGTCGATTCTCTAGATATCGCTCCCTTGCTGTTGAAGGAGCTCGCTGCGAACGACGAGCCCGACCCAAAGCCGCTCACGGTGTTTCCTGAGCCTGCCGAGGACAAGTTGCCAAATCCAGACAGATTGGATCCGCCCTGCGACAAGGCAGGTTTCGCAAATGGACTGGCAGCAGCGCTTTGTCCAACGCTGGCAAAACCGCTCATACCGCCGCTCGCATTACCGCCGAACGGGCTTGGCTTGTTCGCTGCCATCTGTCCAACTGAGCCGAACGCAGAAGTAGATCCTGACTGACCGGGTGTAGGAGGTTGACCGAAGCCGGACGGCTTGCCGAAGGCTGATGTTCCAAATGGTGACTGGCCAGCTGACTTAGCTCCGAATGGCGACTGGCTGGCTGGTATCGCAGCGGGCATTCCAGCACTGCCCCAAGGACTCTTGCTCTGCCCAATTGCACTAGTTCCACCAAAGGCGGGCGCGCTTGGTTGGCCGAATGCTGGCGTACTCGGCTGCCCGAAGCCTGATGCACTTGTCTGTCCAAACGTCGGCTTGCTGGGCTGTCCAAAATCTGATGCGCTCGCTTGTCCAAATGCGGGCTTACTTGGCTGCCCGAATCCTGGTGTGCTCGACTGACCGAACGCTGGAGCGCTTGCCTGTCCGAAACCTGAGGAGCTTTGTTGTGTAGCCTGGCCGAAAGCTGACTTGGTTTGGCTAGCTGCAGGGGTATTTGCAGCGGCACTCGGCTGACCAAAGGTAGTCTTCGGAGCCGTGCTAGGAGGCAGCGGCGCAAAAGAAGGTCCAGACCTGGGGGCATCGACCGGTGAAGTAGCGTCCAGCGGTTCCGTCTCCACAGCTTCTTCGCCCTCGGCGCTCGACTTTCCTCGATACTCCTCGTCGTCGATAGCGACCCTAGGATTGATCTTCTCGTACATGGCGTATCGCCCTGATCTATGAACGATACCTGGCGCGAAGACATTTTGTCTGATCCCGTCGACATACACGACCCAATGAATTGACAGAATACCGCTAAAGTCGAGGGCGTACAAAGCAGGCAATGGGAGTTTGGAATGCGGGCAAACGTCAGCATCATCGTCGATAGGGTTCGAAGCGACCTCCGTGGTACTGAAGTCGAGGGCGATACCGACAGCCGACCCATCCGTAAGCTGCTCATCGTTGTATGGCATCCCCACTTTGTGAATGGGGAAATAGCTCGCGAAGCCAGCTGGAGCGTCATCTGGCACCTGCTCTTTGAACTCCGTGATCACTCCTAGCTCAGGACCCACTGATGAGCCAACAATAAGAATCTCTTCGGCCTTGTGCCAGTCGCTGATACGGAGTATAGCTTGGCTCGCTGGCGTTCTGCGCTTCACGCCAAAGTCATCCGTTGGGGCTCTTGCGAACGGTCTGAAGATGTGTCCTTGATTTGGTGAACGTTCGACGATAAAGTAGAGTGATTCTTGCGGATCAACAGCAGCATCGTCCGGGTCCGAGTAGGGCGCGTAGACTGGACTGTAGACAAAGAGATAAGACATGCCTCCTTTCGTCTTCAGCCATGATATTGATGTCAGCGCGATTGATTTAGCGTTAGAGTAGTCCGGCTCGGTCACTGGCGCCTCTAGTTGTGGCGCTCTGGGAACTTTCTCTACGACGTTGTCCTTGGAAGAGTTCAGGGGATCGATACGGACAGCGGTTCCGTCTACGAGTCCAGCAACAAATTGCTTCCCCATCTTCGACCACGTTCCCGATGCGACGTTGTTGCAGAAGACGTTCTTGCCGCGATGGTCGCTGTAGAGATGGTCGCTCTCCGAGACCTTGACGAAGAGCAGATTGCCATTGCTCAACACGACAGCGCATACGTTGCGATGTGACGGCATTGGTTCGTCCTGCGGGTTGGGGAAAAGATGTCGCACACCATTTCCCGAGGTCTCGATCTCGTGCGCGGGTTGAGCTCCATTGGCCAATCGATCGGTCGCGTACACAGCCAGACGCCCACTCTGGTCAAAGGCGACCACCAGCCAGGCCTCATCGGCAGTGAAGGCGACGTGTGATATTCGTGGGAGGTCGAGGTGGACATCTATCTTCAAAGGTTGCAGTGGCTTTTCCCCCTCCGGTCTCCGCCTGATGTAACTTCTTCGCGCATTCTCTGTGGTTGTGATGTCCAGTCCAGAGGGTGTAGCAGCAACGAATACGCCTTTCCTAGATGCGATGGCTAGCAAAGAGGATGTCGGAGAGGGCAGGTTGTCGAACGGCCATGCGTCGCCCACTTGCAGCTTATCGGCACCATCGACGCCGATAGTCTTGAAGTATACATGTTGTCCGTTATCCACTGCAGGTACCTCGTCTCCAGTCTTCGCTCCAGCCATCTTCCCAGCTATTGCAGGTGAAGTTGAGGGTGCAGCTGGCTCAGTGTTAGCGTTGAGCGCATCGAGGTTCCATGTCGCCATACTGCTTCCACTGCCATCCAAAGCCTCTGTGTGTTGTGTCGCAGTCTCGTGATCGGGTATTGGGGGTGTTTCGATTTCGGGGTGTTCGTGGATGGAGCTGGTGCTGCACGCGAAAGAAGTGCTAAAAGAGCGGATGCCTGCTGGTGGTAGGCGAGAGGGGTTGAGACCGAGGCGGAAGATGGTGTGGTGATGTCGAGTGCGCGCAGGCAACTCCAGGCGTCAGTGCAAAGAAGGGCGAAGGAAAGATTCACTCGATCAACACCTCAGCGAGAGAGCTCCAAACGTGACATCGCGTGCGTAGAAGTTGAAGACCAGGGACGGAACTGACTCCGGCTGGACGTGACAGGCAGAGCAGCGCCGCATCATCTCCAGCTTGCCTGTGTTGGTGCAGCTCCAACACCCAGAGCTTCGTGCACTCCCATCAGACACGATACATCCGAACAACCAACACCACTCTCCAACACCACAGAATCTCCTCGTAACCGAACATCACCCACTGCGCCACACCACCACACATCATGCCGGGCTTCGACTTCAGTAATCACAACCGAAACACCGCTCTCCACGCAAAGGGCGTACCGCTCCCCAAGGCCACATCCACCGGTACCACCATCGTCGGCTGTCTCTACGATGGCGGCGTTGTCATCGCAGCAGATACCAGAGCGACCAGCGGACCCATAGTAGCTGACAAAGTGCGCAAGTCTCGTATATCACACGCGGCTCATCACTAATACTCCCACAGAACTGTGAGAAGCTGCACTACATCGCGCCTCAGATCTGGTGTGCGGGTGCTGGTACCGCTGCAGACACCGAGTTCACTACCGCCATCATGTCCTCCAACCTCGAGCTCCACGCCCTCTCCACCGGCCGCAAGCCTCGCGTCGTCACAGTCATGACCATGCTCAAGCAGCACCTCTTCCGCTACCAAGGCCATATTGGCGCATATCTCGTCGTAGCCGGCTGCGATCCCACGGGCGCACATCTTTTCACAGTACACGCACACGGTTCCACCGACAAACTCCCGTATGTGACGATGGGTTCTGGTTCGCTAGCCGCCATGTCGGTGTTCGAGACACAGTGGAAAGCGGGTCTCAGCAGGGAGGATGCCGTCACGTTATGCGCGGACGCAATCGAGGCTGGAATCTGGAACGATTTGGGCAGTGGAAGCAATGTAGATGTGTGTGTGATTACGCCGGAGAAGACACAGTTGATGAGGAACTACAAGACACCAAACACACGTGGCAAGAAGGAGCGGAACTACAGATTCACACCTGGTACTACGGCCGTGCTCAATGAGAAGATCATCACGAAGGAGGAGATTAGCAAGTACGTGACGGTGCAGGATATTGGTGATGGTGAGGAGGGTGTGGGAGAGAAGATGGACGTGGATACCCAGCCGAGTGGGCCTGCATAGGCGCCACTTCAGCAGGAGGGGACATGTTAAGGGGTGAAACGGGAGATGCGATGAGTAAGAGCTGTACACTATAGCATGGAATCTCGAGGCGCTGATGCTCGCGTGGCTTGAAACGATCGCGCTATAGACCACTTCGGCACTGTATTGAATGACATATCATGAACAAGCCCGTATCCCGATATGAGCGCGTCGCAATGCTTCATACCGCGGCATTGCGACTACACCATTGACCAGAATCCACCTCACTGAAGGAGCATCTCAACTTCCAAATTCACGAGTTATCAACTCACTCTACGCCTTCTAGTCCCCAACCGAACCCCCCTCAAAATTCCCCTTATTTCCACAGACATACCCCGGTACCCTCTTCAACATCTTCAACTCCCGTTCCTGGTTAAATACCGGTTCCTTGTTAGATACCGGGTTCGTTGCCTCCAGATACGGGTTGTAATACTCCTGCAACTGCACCCATCTCCTTCATCATCATCCCTCTCCATCACCTCTCACCAGCTCCATCCAATGGCCGAGGTACTTACCTTCCCCAGCCACTCAACACCGGCATTCCAATTCTGTACCCCAAGAAGTCATACCTGGTGAATTAGGATGTTGAAGGATTTCAAAGTGGAGGAGTTCGGGTTCGGAGCAGACTGCTTCGAAGACGGGGTTCATGTACTCAAAGAAAGAGTCGATGATCTCTTGGGCGATGTGGGCGATCAGTCGGAGGGAGAAGGTTCGGATTGAGAGAACGGCTAAGCTTGGGGGAAGACTTACGAGGGGTATTGTCAATGGTAAGTCAAGTGTTCTGCACGTTTTGTGGATGTGTGGGAATAGAACGGTAAATGCACCTTAGGTATGCTTGTCGGGAGCTGAGATCCTTTCCATATGTCAGCCGTGAGATCTTGGTACGCAGCTGATTATGAAGCCTGGTGATCCTTCATGATATTGTGAAACATGATATCGAGGATGGGGGATATGAGCTCTGGTGGTTCAGTAAGACAGACTTTGAGATCAGAATCATGTCCGTCCTGCTGTTCATCTTCATGTCGTTATGCCTTCGTATGTCGCACAGCCTGCTCCACGCTATGCGTCTATCACAAGACTCGCACGCTACACTGATGCAATATGCAATCACCTTCACATCCACAAAGCTGCCACTGAGGACAAATTCAAGCCTTACCCCCCTTCTTCCCACCCCGTCCACCCCGTCCAGCCTTCAGCGCCTGCTGCCTCTCCAGCCTCGCCATCTGCTCCTTCTTCTCCTTCTCAATCAAGTCCTTCTCCTGCTTCTCCGCGTCCTTTCTCGCCGCAGCCTCCTCTCTCTGCTGCCTCACGAGCTTCAGTCTCTCCATATCCGCCCTCGCCTCTTCAGTCTTACCCTCAGCATGCAACTTCTGATACCGCTCCTTCGCCTGCTGTGCCTGTAACGCCTCCCGCTCTCGTCGAGATAGCTGACTCACATCGTCGACCTTCTTCGGCTTGGGTGGTGCAGCTCCCTTTTCCGGCGCGCCCTTCTCAGCCTGTTTGCGTGCGGCGTTGGAGTGGTTGGGGTTGGCGGGCATGTCCTCGTCGTCCTCTTCCTCAGATGAGTCGCTGGGTGGCATGTCGCCGGCCTCGACTACGCCTTGCTTCTTCTTGATTGCAGCTTCCTTCTTGGCTTTGGCAGCTGCTCGGCGTTGCTCACGGGTCAGTTCTTCTTGCCGGGGCTTTGCGGGGCCGTCGTCGTCGCTGGACTCTTCCTCAGAGGAGTCTTCCTCTTCTGATGAGTCTTCGTCGTCCTCGTTCGCGTTGGACTCGGCCCACATGGACTGCTCGCCGCCATCGTTGTCGAGAGGACGCAGGTTCTTGCTGAAGTTTCGGCCGCCTGCGTGATGTGTTAGCTGTGTTCGAGCCTGACGTTGTATCATGTATTATGCATACCTCCTCGCTTTGCCTTGCCGAACTTGCCAGCACGACCTCGGGTGCTGCCTCTCGCACTGCTTGACATGGTATTCGTGTGTTTAGTGCGGTATGCTCAAGGCGTATAGCGGGGTATTGTCGAAGTTGGCTGGACTTCTTTGTGCGAGTTGGCGGAGATTGAGGTCGAGCTTGTGGTTGAAGTCTGAAATTAGACCTTTTTGTAGGCTTGTTCTGACAGGTAGATGTATCCTGAGGCAACTCCTGAGCTGAATTGAGTCACAGTCTTGGGTCGTTCACTTAGGAAGAGTTGGGCTGCAAGTGAGTGCGACTATAATCTCGGACATGTGATTCGTCGGCCGCGCCTTCCCTGTTGCCCCACGCAAGAGAGAATCCCTTTCCTTCTTGGCACGGCGGCGATGGCACGTGCCCTCCGCAGATTTGCTTCACCTCACGTTCGGCGCGACGAAATCTTCTTTTCTTTCTTCTTCAGAAAACGATACCCTTCCTATTCACTCGTGTACCACGACTCTCCCACGGTAACCACATGAGGGGAAATGGAAGGGCAGATTGATCTCTTCCCGTCTGCTTACCCCTGCCTTCGATACTTGCGTGAGAAGGGAGTAAATAATTCGACGGTACAGCTCAAGTGACGAACATGTGATATGCATTAAGTCTCACTCAATAAGTGAGGCGAGGCAACGCGCACTGAACTGTACGAGCGGCGCCGACGATGAACTTTGTAGGTCTCTTCTCACACTCCTGAACACCGCACATCTTTCTTCGTCAACAGCACATACCACCAAACAACACGAAGCCGCTATAAACATCAGGGGAGGACCCCCCAGGAAGCGTGGACGCAAGCGCGCCAGAAACGAAGCCAAAGCGGTCTGGGAACCAGACCAATCTCCTGTCACAGTCATATGCGAATCTAGTCAGTGGGTGATTCGAGGGGATTCCTTCGAAGCAGCGCCGAGGTTGGAAAGCAAAATAGAAGATGGGGTAGGCTTGTTCCACATGTGCTTTTACAATAAACGCTGTCGAGCTAATGGCGCTCCAGGTTCTGACCGTCACAGAAGATGAGGACGTGACCTATGAGGTGCTGCGCTTCGTGCAATTGTCCGCCTACCATGCGCCCACCGAAGATCTATTGCTGCACATGCGGGTCTACTGCATGACCAGAAAGTACCAGATGCAGAGCCTCGCCAATCAAGCGCGCAGTAGCCTCGTCTACGGCCTGAAGGTTATGTGGGATACGCCGGTCATGGGTGATGCCATGCTTAAGGCTTACGATGGCGAAGGGGCCTTTCAGCTACGCAAGCCACTGAAGGAAGCCATCGCCGACAAAATCCACGCTTTTCGAAAATAGCCCGATAGACATGCAGACTTCTGGGCTACTATGGCGGCGTTGCCGGAAATGGGGAGAGACCTCAATAAATATTACGCTCCTACTGAAGAAGATCCAAGACGGAACACGAAAAGATACCGCGACGACCAAGAAACAGAAACGCAAGCACCGAAAAGCCGACAAGGCTGCAAGGAAGGCCAGGGAGCAACAAGAAGTCAAATTGGCCGCGCGCATCAAGCCCAATTCGCCGACTCCAGACCGTGACGAGGGCGACGTCACATGGAGTGGTGCTGAAGAATCTGGCGGCGAAGTGGAGAGCCGGGGCGCACAAAGTGATGATGAGTTCGGTCTGTCTGCAGAGGGTATGGACGGCATCAAGGACGACAATATCATCGAGCGACGCAACCGAACGAGATCCTGCTTTTATGTGAAAGGCATGCCTGTCAATAAGCAGCGATACGATCAGTTCACGGCGGAGCAGAAGCGAAAGCAGAATAGAAAGAATGCTCGCAAGGCCAGGTGATGCAGGCAGGAAACGAGGGTACCCAGCAACCGTTTGCTCAAAGCCGCGTCTTGAAGGATGGCAAAGGGACTTTATTGGCTTAATGAGAATATTGGTATCGCAAATGATGGGGATTACGGAGAGCGCTATGCCAGGCGCAACGCCGTTGTCACGGTGGTCACCAGGCAACGGCCGGGCAGAAATACATTCGCCAGTAGAATTAGTGATGATCAGCAGCATGATTTTCCAGCGCTTTTCTGCTCCATGTCAATCATTCTCGGTCTTCCTCGCTTCCCTATGATTGGAGTGTGGCTCGTGTAATAATCAAACAATTTCGTGCATGTGACAAGTCACCTCTATAGACATTTAGAGTTCAGCCAACCAACTGCTGCCACAGTTTCTTACCTTGCCCTGCCACTCCCAACCGATTCACTGCGTTGTAGCTCTAGTGTACCACGACTGTTGTTCCTTCTTGTGCTGTTGAATGAGACTACAGATCACTCTTATCACAATCGATTATACGACACAACGACCTTACGACAGATCCAAGCTCATGCGCAGCTAACTACTGAGACGGATGCGGAGGCCCAGAGCCGGTTGAACATAGAGGAGGCTGTACAGACCAACAACCAGGGAGCATAGCAGAACACAGCGCATGCATGGAGGCTCCCCTACCGAGTATGTCCGCATCTGCGGTTGTGGCGGGTCCTTCCAGCGAAGTTTCGACACCTGCTGCGTACGAGGAGGATGCGAGGCATGGGCACTTTGCCATAACTGCTAGCCAGGTGCCAAAGCCTGTGGGATTCGGAGTCGCTGGGTCTTCTGCCGGCCTTGCGAGCACCAGCCCTGGTGCAGGACTACTATCGCCTCCCGCAGACAGCCTGTCGCCCACGCCCTACAGTCACAGCGCGAGTCCCGGCGCATCGGCCGACATGGCCATGAAGGATGTCAAGAGCATTGGAACGAGGTTTCATGAGGACTGCCACGAGATCGACCTACCGAGCCCGAGACTACGATCGAGCAGGATGTTCAAAGGCAAGGGCAAGGACGCGGTCGCCGTGCATCGCGAAGAGAAGAAGCCGCTGCAGCTGCTAGACTTACCGGTGGATGTCCTCAAGGATATCGTCAAGGAAGTCACACACACCAACGACCTCACGAGTCTTGCACTGTGCCATAGCGCGCTGCATCGTCTCACGACACCCCATATCTACTCGCGATTCGACATCGTATGGCCGGACAGCAGCACACATGCGGAGCCAAGAAGCGGCGTGGATGCTCTTACATATGGGCTGGCGACGCTGGTCATGGCGGAGGATGCGTTTGGGGAAGCGCTTTGGCAGAGGAAGCTGCAGCTACAGAAACAGCAAGAACCAAATAACAGATTCGCGCCAGCTGGGCATGGCAAAGCAACAGAGATGCAGGTACGGCGGAGACGAGGGAACCACTATGCGCACTTTACGCGGAAGTTCTCTCTGGGCAATGGACCTGCGGACTGGGTGCAGGAGTACCTCATCACAAAGGAGGGTGGCAAGATGTTGGGGACGCTTGTTGCGCTGGCTGTTGCCAGGATGCGCACTCTGGAGACCTTCGTGTGGGACATGCCCACCGGCATTCTACGGGATGTATGGCTTGCACTGTCCTCCCTAGGCGATAGAGAGGACGAGATTCCATGCAGACTGGAGAAAGTGTGGGTGAGATGGCACGACAACTCGAGTTCCGAAGCGACGCATCCAATGCCTCCCCCAGCACCGCCTCCGCCAGTCAACTTGAGCCATGGACCTTATGTTGCGCCTTCGACTACTCCTCTAACGCAAACAATATACCCTGCAGCTCTCGACCGTGTAGAGCATCCATCCTTCTCGATACTACCACCTCTAAAGAGCTTGAGCGTGCTGGACATTGATGAACTAGCATACCTTGACGAGATGGCAGTGTTGATTGGGAGATCGCTGGACAAGCTACGCGAACTTCGCATCGGAATCGCCAGGCACGCTTTGACAAGAGACTGGGTGACGGTTTGGGAAGGCGACAGCGTGCAGCAAGTCGATCCAGATTACCCCACGGCTGGCTCCTTCACCATTGGAGAGAAAAGGCTGGGCGGTGTGCTCGGAGTGTTGACTGGGTTTGTTTGCGACGTGCGAAAGCCGAGGGTTGTTGTACCTGATCGAACACGATTGCGTTGTTCATCAAGCAGGCCTCAGCAACAAGATCCGCAAACTCATATTCAGCCGGCAGCGCAGACTGCGGTGACGTACCAGCCAACCGATACACCTAGTGTCCCTGCTACCAGTCATCCGCCTGATGCCGAAGATCTGCGAGAGGCGATTGAAGCTGGAGTGTTTGAGGATCCGGCATCGGCCTCTGAGATTGCGGCCACTCTCAACATTGTGGCGCACGGGACGAGCGATATTCCAAGCTTCGAGGACGTGATGCCAGAAGTGCCGAACCAACAGGCACCTTGGTCATCCACAGATTCGTCTCGAGACGAGCATGGACCGGTGGCATTCCCGAACCAAGGTTTCCAGCCTGCTGAACACGAGCCTGCTGATCCCAGGGTCTTTGTTGCTGCACATGACAGCCTGCCTGAGGCAATCTCAAGTATCGAGACGTCTGACCCAGCTGTTTTCGATATTCCGAAGAAATCAGAAGACGACCTCGTTGAAAGTCAGACGCACTACCTTGACGACGTTCTGCGACTCGACAGCTTGGAGCTCGAGCGGGTGCCAATATCAGTGCCTGTGCTACAGAAGGCGATCGACTGGACGCGACTAACGTCACTCACCTTACTGCACTGTCCGAATCACGAGCAACTGTGGAAGACATTGCGGAAGACGTATGCACCAACACCAAAGTCACCTATGTATCCACAGGCACGACGATCGGTCAACGTCACTCCGAAGAAGAATAGCAGGCTAGCTCTGGTAGCCGCGGAAGCGGATTTTGAGTTTGGGCTGAACATCAAGAAAGTGCACACTAACACTGTATCGCCAGCACTGATCTCGTTCCTCAAGGAGACTCTTGCGCCAAATAGTTTGGAAGTGTTGTTCCTGCAAGAAGCGCGCAGTTATCCCTCATCAGTCACCGTGGATGCCATCTACCGCGGTCCACTCAGGAGACATCGTGGCAGCTTGAAGAAGGTGCTGATCGACAGCTCTGAGAAGGGTGCAGATGGTCTGCCCACAAGCTCAAGTCGCTGGAGACGATGGCTCCTCACCCGAGAGATATTGGGATTCGTGTGTAGTGGTAAGATGCCAGCTTTGAGAGAGCTTGGTATGGCGATCGACTATCGAGATTGGGTAAGCATTCCGTCCTGTATTATGCCACCGACCGAGACTAATGTTCTACTTTCCAGCACTTCTTCCTCCAACACATTCCCTCGATCCCTCACCTCCGGTCCATTTACCTTCCCTTCCTCGCAGACCACGTCCACGGCGCCAACCTCGATGCACGCGAACTTGCTCTCCAAATCGTCGACATTGTCGCCCTACGTCCGGAAGTCGAACTCTGCTACATGGGTATTGCAAACAAGTGTTTCGAAATTCTTGAGAATCGTGTCGGGGAGTCACGAACGGAGTCGTCGCTCGGACTGCACCCAGCTATGGATCCCGACGCTGGCAGTGATGATGGCGACAATGATGACGAGAACGATGACGACGACGAGGACGAAGAAGATGAGGTGGAAGAGGAGGTAGATACCGAGAGTGAGGATGGAGAGATTGAGGAAGAACCTGATGATGAGGATGGTGTGGATGGACGAGCGGTGGGACGACTAAGGCTGCGGGAGATTCTGTTCTATGATGACAAGGTTGCTATTTTCAAGGGGAGGCATGGGAGGTTGTAGATGCGCTGTCGATTTCTGCGTTCTTGGAATTTGAGACTGTCCGTTCTAGCGCGGTGCTCTGGATTGGGCGTTTCATGGGATGATTACATGGGCTGATGAGGCAGAGAGCATATGAGACACCGCAAATGGGATGATGGAATGGATGGGGTTGGCGTTGATCGGGATGAGGACGAAAATATAGGTGCTCTGGAATGGAGCGGGTTCTGCTCTTGGCCGCTTTGGCATGCGACTTCGTTCTCGCGGGCATGATGAAGGTGTTGAACGATCTGGAGCAGCTGCCGCAACACCCACCACATTCGCGATCTTCAACAAGTCATACGAAGCTTCGATACCGAACCTCGTATCTTGGCGCATCGGGCAGGCCCCTGGATGTTGCGGAGATGAAACATGACATGGTCAAGAAAGTCCCCGGGGCAGCATTCGTGTTTCGCGCCACGATTTGCCTGTCAGCTCCTTGCTGTGCACCTCGATAATCTCCCGTCAACCACGTCGATCTTGTGACATGCTTTCGAGCTGCGTAAGCCAAGAGGCACGACCACGTGTGCATCGCTCTTGATTCTCTTGGGGTGTAGGTGATACTGCTGGCCTTCTTGACACAGGCTTGAAGCGAGAGGAGGGTATGATGGGGTTGCAGGTGAAGGACGAGCTGCCAGCGAGAGGTCACCAATGTGGTCGAACGGGTCGCAGCAAAAAGGGCTGCGGTGCTTCTCTAGGACGCTTTGAGAAACGCTTGCGTATGTGCCCGGGATGAATACCCTGAAAGAAGCATGAAGCCTGTTGGCATTGACATGATCGAAGGTTTCACATGCCCATACATGATCACAGCTCGATCTTCAGACCTGCACACCATGATCGACATCCGCCTTCTAGCCTTGTGCCTGCAGCCTAATGTGGTAGTATAATAACTAACACAGCACTTTTCAAGCAGAAGTAAAGTACTTAGCGACTTTGGCAGCTATCTTCGACCTGCGCTCGGAAATCATCAGTCACTTTCACCACTACAAATAACGAATTCCACATCACCATGGCCCTCGCCCGCAACATCGCCGGCACAGGCCCCGACCTGGTCCAAAACCCCGACAACCCATCCTCTGTCCCCTCCGTCCGCTTGGACAGCACGACCTACGCTTCCGGAGTCACCCAAACCACCAACAAGGCCTCCAGCACAATCCCCACAGACCATGTTATCCCCACCGCCAGCAGCTCACACAACGATGGCGACACGGCGATTATCAGATATTCTAGCATGACCGGGAGTCTGACGGTCACCAGCTTGTTGACTGCCAGTGGAAGGCCGCATCCGACTGGGACAGTGAGTAGTCAGAGTACTGTGAGAAATGGGGGAACGAGCACGAGTACGCAGACAAGCCGGCTGAATCGGACGATGAGTGCTGGTAGTGGGGCGGTGAGGGGCCAGGTCAAGCATGTGGGTGTTGTCAATGTGGTGGTGGTGGCGATGATGGCTGTGGGGGTGTTTGGAGGGATGGTGGTGTTGTAGTAGTGGAAATGAGGAAATTGTAGCTTGTGCTACTCGAGGCAGCGAAGTGTATGACTATTGCGAAGTGAAGTTGATGTGAAGTCACAGTGGGTGTTCTTGTGAGCGGAGTGACATGTTGGCATGTGAAGGTTTGACGTTTCGATTGACTCTTATCAAGTCGTCGACAACTTCATGTTCTCCACCTCAACCACTCAACACATACGCATGACGCTTAGCAAGCGCGACGCGCCTCCTCTCAAGCACTCAATCGGAGCCACTGACCGCACCGCCGTGATTCATGTGCGCGACGTACAGGATGCGCGGTCCGGATGGGGAGAGACAATCGAGTGAGGCTGGAGCACTTTGTGACTTGCTTGCTGATCCGACATAGCCGCAGATTCGAGGTTGATCGACGCCTAGGCAGACTGAGGGTATACAGCCGCAGGCATTACAGCGAGCCGACATTCATCATCGATGCCACTCTCTACCAGAAATATGCGCAAGTCGATCTGGACTACATCAAAACCTATGATGGTGGCGAGTATCGTCTCTACCTGTCTACCGGACATTACATCAGCCGCGAAGACTTCAATGACTACCTGAATTGGCTGTATTGTGATAACATCCCTCAGGAAGAGCGCTACGGTAATCCGAAACGCAAGAAGCAGGGCAGCAAGATCGGCGACGAGGAAGACCCAGATACGATGACAAGACCGCCCACAGCCTGCAAGACAGCACTTGTCGAAATGCCGCTCTAGACGCGATACTTGCCAAAGCTCTGGAACCCGAGGAACACGGGTACGCCAGACTTCCCGGAGATTATGCGATCAGCTCGATGAAGGATGATGACTATGATGGAGAGCTGGATTTCAATGAGAAAAGTCGAGGTTTGGCGCTTGCTCATCGCTCTCTACGGTGACAAGACAAGTATGGAGGACATTAGCCGAATCAAGAACAAGCAGTTCAAGAAGGACCTTCTCGGCGCCCTACTGGAGCAGAGACGGAGCGAGCCAATCGAGCCAACGATTGCTGCTGCGTGCCAATTTCATCAGCATGAAGATGACGGAGAGTGCGGAAGTCGGAAGCGCAAGAGGGTGTGTTGAGCTTCTTGAGCCTTCGGCTTCGCAGCGGATGGAAAGAGGAAAGCTGGCGTGTTGGAGGTTTGGATCGGCATCGTCAGTGGCTACTACATGCACTGCGGCCGAGACTACTGATGGAAGAAGCGGACAAGGGCCGAACTGCGACGACAGGTCGACAGGAGCCATTAATCTTTGTTTGCTCTGTCTGTGCATTCGAGCCGCGAAACTCGAGATCCGCAACATAAGTTTTCAGAGTCGGGACACCACTTCCTGCACCTTGCTCAGTTTTCCAGCCTCCACTGCACCTCCCCCCAGAAAAGCAACACCATCATCAAGCACAATGCTACCCTCCACCCTCACCTCAAACCTCACCTCCACCTCTCCCTCCTTCTTCTCCTTCCACATCCCAATCTCAAGCGAATCTCCCGGCTTCACCGGCTTCACAAACCTCGCCGCAAACTTCCTCAAACCCTTCCCCTCCTCTCTTCCGAAAGTCCTCGCCACAACCCCAGCAACCACATTCCAACTATACAACACATGCATAATCGGCGTAGACTGCACCACCGCTCCTTGCACCTCAGTCGTATGCAACGGGTTATAATCCCCGTTAAGCCGATACAGCAAATGCGCATTCGCAGGAACGACATGGCGATGCGTCGCATCAGGTTCCCGTGTCGGCGAAGTAAGATCAACTCTCGGGGACGGCTCATTGGGGCCACCCCATCCCCCCTGCCCCATAAAAACCACAGTCTCCGACATTTTGGTAAAGACCTCCTCGACTTTCCGCCCACCGAACGTGGTAGCGACTTTCGGGATTTCGACCAGGAGATATTCTGTCTGGATGGTGGTCGGTTTGCCTGGTCCTTGATCCCAGATCCCAGTGACGGTGGATCGGATCCGGAAGTTTCGGTTCTCAGAAGTCGTGGGGATTTGGCGGAGAATTTCGAGGCTGCGGTAGCCGTCTACAGCGCGGGAGATGTCGAGAGGAGGGAAGTTGGGGATGAATTTTGTTGGGGGCGTGAGGTGGCGGGTGAAGTGCTGGGTGGAGGAGGTGAGGGTTGTGTGGTCGTCTTTGAAGGCTAGGGTTATGGGATAGGTCGGGAAGGGGGTGAATTTGGGATGTAGTTCCTGGGTGGTGTTAGTGATTGGGTGTGGTATGGTGATGTTGTTGGACGTACATAGAGATACTGCAGCTCTGATGGGTCGATACTGATGCTGTTTGCGAAGAGGAGCACGTCGCGTTCGTTCCATGATACTGGCTTCAGAGGGTATTCGTATAGAACCGGCATGATGGTGGTTGATGTTGACACCGACTTGAGGGGGGATTGATGAAGTCGAGAGTGAATGGGCTGATATGCTGCTGTTATATTTGCCGGTTCCGGCTCATATTCGGCATCTCTTCGACTGTTTGCGGTAAACAGTCCTCGGCTGAGACCTTGCATGCGAACAAAAAGGCATAGAGTTCAATCAATTCTTTGATGTTGATCAGAGCATAAGCCAGATGAGCAAGCCTGACTCAATCCCGCATACCTACTCAGCACACAGAATGAGTATAGCACGTCCAATGCTGATATCATGACCAAGTACAGCAGGCACAGCCCTCACTGTACTTGCATTGCCAGACGCGAAGGCTCCGGCACGCCTCAACGACGGCATCAAGCCCAAGTATCTCTTCCTACCCACGTTACTGTTCTCCTTACTTGACAAAGAGCTTGATGACCGTCCCACCGATTTTCGTCTCGCCGTCGAAGTGCAGCGGGCAGATCTGAAAGAATCTTGCACCGCTGACCTTCTCAGGAGCGCTACTCCTGTGACCAAGTTCGACATGTTTCGTCACGTTGAAGCGAGTCATCAAATCGCATGAGAGGATTTTGGCGTTGCTGAGCTTTGGCTCTCCGATGGCTTTTTGGGTGCGTGGCTCGTCCAGCAATAAGTAGTGGATAGTGCTGGACTACCAAACAGAACCTCTCTGCTTGCCACGGAATTGAATGTCGCCGATCAAGACATTTCGACCACGGTGGTAGTCAACTGCGTTGCTGTAGGCACCGAAGTGGCCCCTCTGGTAGAGCAATCAGTGTCAATGGCTTATGACATTACTGGACTTGCTCTTACTATATCCCAATACACTTCGTAAAACGCAAGGAACACATCATCAAACTTGGCGACGACAGTCATTGTGTGCGGATCTTCATACAGATGCTTGAGGTATGTCCTGCGCTGTTCTAACGTGTCCGCCTCAACCCAGCCTGCTGCCATAAATGGATCATTCTGCCACTGGTTGAAAAGACTAATGTGCTCGTCACTGGACTTACAGAAGGCTTCTTCTTACAGGTACGCGTCGCTTGGCCGATGCTGAATTCTCCTGTGGTCAAGATGAGAGACTGCACCTGCTATTGCCGACCTCGCACGGGTCCAGCGTCACAGGCACACGAACATGCTGTTCAGACTGTCATCGGCGATATTGCTGCCGACGACGTATGCTGAAGAAGCTAGTTGTGGCATCTGAAACGTGAGAGCCGAAAGCCCTCAGCGCTATGGTAGCGAGGCTGAACTGACGCTGTAACCTCATCATCTCGATTCTCGGATCAGTGGCGCTTGGTCGGTGGTTGCTGTTGTTGTTGCTGGGCACTGGAAAGGGACAAGGGAAACGAAAGTGGAGGACAGGGATGATGACATTATCTTAGCACCATCAGCGGATCAGATAGACTTGCTCGGCAGCCCGCCCACCAGGGCAAGTATGACCAGCGCTGCAGGGGTTCGCGAGCTTGTTTAGTCTCTCTTTTCATTACATGCTCCGGCTTCGAACATTTTCCGTCTCGCACCACATTCGGGGCATTCGCACTGTCGAAGCGCTTGTGAAGAATAGTCGACCCAGCAGAACGGCCTTGGCAACCTTGCCCATGCCGCAGAAGACGCCGATCCCAGCACGTGATGCTGGAGGAGTTTAGACATTCGCGAACATGGGTCGACATCGTCGTTGGAGCGTCTTTGTGAGCCCGAAGAAGACTTCCTGATACGATGGAATTGTGCCTGAGAAGGAAGTTAGGCGAACTGTCTCCTATCGGTGCTGCGAGTCACTAAAGTCATGCCTAGGAGTTCAAGCCAGGGGACAATGCTATTGAGATGGAGCCAAGGCAGAAGCGGGCCACTGTCTATCACAGACTTCTGCTCAGCCCTGGAGCCAACGTCTGGGATTTCCTAGTCTTCCTTGGAGGATTGTAAGATCAGTCGCTGCCGGCGTAGCATTCCTACTCCTTGAAATCCTCTTCGGACGACTGATCGACAACCTGAACTCGGCCAATTGTGCTGGAGACTCTGGCGAAGATAACTTCTCGTTAAAGGACTCTGTGCGCATAAAGATCTTGTACATCATCTGTGTGACCGTAGCCAATTAATGCTTCATCTACACCCACACGACATGCTGGTCTCTATTTGGAGAGCGACTTATTCGCCGCTGCCGTGGAAGGTATCTGCGAAGTCTCCCCGCCAGGGGTACGCTGGAACACCATCCTTTGTGTTTCCGAGCAGCCGTAGCACACGCTTGCTGAGCGCGCAGTGGTACAAAATATGGCCACCTTCAAGGAGCAGTGCCACAAAGCTGATAACGACATAAAAGACGTTTGTGTCACAGCATTTGGCAAAGCTATGGCATGGTTATACGGGCGTCGGGACGTCGTATTCAGCCAGGTCGTAGCCGCTCGCCACGGAGCACCCGACGATGGAAACGACGTCGTTGGCCCAATGTCCAACACGGTATCATCTCGAGTCGCATTCAAAGATCAGCTGACGACGATCTCTGAGGTCGACTATCAAGTCCATACTGAATTCTCAGCCCGGATCGCGTATCGCAAGTTGTGCTGAAGCCAGACTCTGCCAAGGATGATGCTTTCGTGGTCTACCAAGACTACTCAGGCACGTCTGTGGGATATTCCGTCAAGGATCGAGCTCACATTGAAGCACGCAATCTTCCCAACTTCTTCTCGTTGTCAGTCAGACTATGTCTCCTAAGGCTGTTAATGGCGATGTCGTGACGATTCACGTACATCACTCCCTAGAGGATGCTCGGAGCGTGCCCCGACCGGTGTCAGAGTTAGCATCGATCTACAATGGCATTGAGTGCAATCAAGGACTTGCTCTCGCACAGCTTGTTCGCCACAATATCGGGCCATTTGACACGACGGAGGCGCGCAGGCTCTGGCAAGAAAGTATGGAAGGACGATAGGCCGCAATCATTCCATCAGCTTCACCTTCAGGAGGCGAGCTCGGTTGCCGTCAGAGTTTTGCCATAGTCGAAGGTACGAAAGCTAGTGCGGTAAACTTGCAGCATCTCAGCTCCGCTCACAATATCTCGCCACACCACGTCGTGCTCATTGCTTCCGCGCGAGCTCGAGTACGGACTACCCATACTTCAAGTCTGCTTTTCGGATTCTTCCAGCTGGAACGGTCTGCGGCATTCGATAACATCGACAAGGTGACGGGTCCTCGTGTCAAGATCCTGCCCCTGAGTTTACCTCAGTGCTGACACGAGATGTTCTGGACTTAGCGAAGGAAATCCAACAGCTTCTTGGTGCCATAGTACCCTTCGAACAGAGCGACCTTGGTACTGCTCCAGAAGCATTCGATTCAACTGCAAAACAGCTGCCATTCAACGCACACATCAATCTGATTTGGCACAGGTCGTCTCGCGCGGGCTCTGTAGGAGAGAGTGACCTGTCAAGCCGCTTGCAAATGGCGTCCCCACGGACTACTCTTCACCTCGTGCCTTGCCAGGACGAACTGACATCGATCTGCTCGACACTGGTCTGCTGCCTTCGTATCAGCTATTTGTTGACGTTGGTACTGGTAAAAAGGGCATCATAAGGGCAGACGCGGCGCTCATGGGTGCAGCTGGTGTTAAGGGAGTTGTTGATCGCATCGAGAATGAAGTGATCGGATGCATGGATGAGCCGTCCAGCTGATTGATTGCAGGAATGGCGCCGGAATTCTCTGACAGCGCAAGCGCTAATATGTGGTGAAAAGCAATCAAGTCACGACCTTGTCGTACAGCAAAACGCAGTGTTCTGATGTCCAGCTCTGAGCTCGTATCGCTGAGTTCAAGGACGTCTTTCGTCATCTGCAGCTCGTTGGCCAATCGACTCGGCACGAAGGAGGGAGCTACGCCGCACACTGAAGCTCATCATCTGGCTCCGTGACATCACGACCCGACCAAGCTTCAACGAACACCATCCGCATAAAGCTTGGTCACACACTGTTCACTTCACGTCGACTCTCACCACGGACCATATCGTCAAGACGATCGGACACGATGCCCGAAGTATAATATCGAGACGCGTCTTGCAACGCATGTACTAATTCTATGGTAGCAACAAGAACTAAGCGACGAGGACAAGAAGATCCTCGAAGAGGCACACAAGAACAAGGATAACCCAGAACATCCTGCTCACAAAGATCATCCCAAGGTAACTGGTATCAGCTCTAGCGACGAGAGTCCTGCTGATGCCATCTTCAGCATGGCGAGTTCTTGAAGAGCATTCCCAAGAGGCTCGGAGGAGCGGCAATCTTCGGCGCTGGCGCAACTGCAGGCTCTGATCTTGTCAACAGTATGCTCGGCAGATAGAACGTTACATACTTCCACATCACGTTTGATCACCGAATCGCCAAGTAATTCCTCGGAAGATGCTTCCAAGCTATGTCGTTGTTCTACCAAATTAATCAGCATACCGTCTAGTTCACAATACCTTGTGAGCGTTATTGCAGACATAGAGTCATTGCTCCATTGTGCCCGTATAATTATGTCGCCCAAGAGTGACAAGGTTTGACTACTCTCGCGCTCCACTGCACAAATCAATCATTCTCGGTTGTCACCTGTTCTCGGTCGGACCAAGCAAATTGACATCAGATCCCAACTTCAACGAGCAAAGATCCGATTAGCAGTGAGCAGCCGGGCAGAAACTCACCAATGTCTACTCAAGGACGAAGGTCGGGTAGCAATCAGCTCAGAAGGCCCACGATGCATGGGACATGCTCTACAGCCGCGATGAAGAGCAGTTCGATCGAGATGACGAGGTCGCAGGCGACCACGATAATAAGCCCGATCTTCCTTGTGAGGAGGAAGACCTATACAACGAGGTCCGCCTCCCCGCCCTAGCCGGCAGCGAGGACTTCGTCTGCTTCAGCACCATCCGCCATTTCTCCCAGTCCCACTACTTCCTCAAGCGACTTGGCTCAGGAGCGAAAGCTGTCGTCTACGCCGTCATACCCAAAGACTTCACTGACTCCTTTCTGGCAGATCTCACGCCCGAAACCCCAACAACCATAGCCCTCGATGTCGTACGCAAAGCCACCATAGCCGCCAAAATCGCCAACGGACCTTTGCTCGGGTCCGGCTCCGCGACGGCGGCGATGGAGCAGGAGATCGACACCATGAAAGTATTAGGAGAGGCGAGGATGCTCAAATTCCGCGAGGAAAAAGAAATGGTGGAACAATAAGCCCCTGATTTTCGGTCGTGCATTGGACCGCTTCACAGATCGCTTCTGTTGCTGCTCGCCGGGGAACGCTGACGCCGAAGTGCTTCGCATATTATCTACTGACAAGCTTTGCGGGAACGCTTCTCAGGCTCCATGAACAGGGGATCGCGCATGGGGATCTTGATGAGGCGTAAAGTAATGCTTCAGAAAAGTCCCTCGAGCAAGTTCCCAGAGATTGTCCTTGGTGGATTTTGGATTGGCTAAGATCAAGAATGCTATGACAGATCTGAATCCGTTGGGGAAGGTGGTTCATACCAGCCAACGGGTGAGGGACGTTGTGTCTATGCTGAAGTGTTTGTGTCCGATGTTCGGAACCGATAAGGAAGTTGGGTCGCTGCATGCTTTGACCGAGAAAATGGGAGATGGTGAAGACTAGAGAGGATGTCAAGGAGTTCTTGGCGAATGCTGCTCTCGACGCTGGCCAGAAGAGGGATGTCCTCGACCGGCCTGTGCCCATGGAGATACAAGAAGACTTCGAGAGCGCAGTGATCACGGACGCGGAATTCGAAAAGGCGATTCGGGCTATTCCGCGGAGAATGTAATGTACTTTGTTGGCATGGCACAATTGACTGTAAAGAATATTGGGTATGAGGTAAGTGAGATGCTCTTTCTGCTGTAACCATATTACCATTTTCATTACCTCAATCTATCGTTATTCACAATCAAAATGGCCAAAATCCGGCAATCATATCTTCCATCACACTCATCAAAATCGTAACATTCGTCCATTAACAACTTCTCCTCCAACAATCTTCATATCCTCCTTATGCCCAATCGACCGATCACTGAATACACTCCACACCCCTACACCTAGGCCTCCACTCCCCTCTCAAACTTCTCCTCACATCCCTCCTCTTCCTCGTCAGAGCAGACGGCGTCGCCACGGGCACAGCTGACGTGGTGCTGGGTACAGCCGGCGTCGTCACGGGTGCGTTCAATGCATCTTTCACACCTTCCAAAAACCCCTCATGAGCCCAAGCCTGACTAGCATCCCACGCCATCACACCTCCAAAATTGCTAAACGTCTTGGTATACTCGATAACTGGCTCCAGCTCCGTCGTAGTTGTGTACCCACTCGCCGCCGCCGTGATGCCCGCAGGAACTCCGAGGAAAATCTTCACATCAGGATTCGCACTCCCGTTCTTTGCCCAGTCATCCCAGGTTTCGAAGTTGAAATTCTGCTGAGTTGTCGTGTTGGTTGTGAAAGATTGAACGCCACAGTAGTTGTTGTAGAACTGTACCCAGACTGCATCGAAGTATACGCCACCGTTTAGGAGGGGGTTGGTCGCGGCATCGGGGTAGGGGCATTGGGGTGCGGTAGTGAGGTAGAATTTTCGGTCGTTGTTCGAGACCTTGGTGGCGGAGTCCATCAAGTCTCGCAGACGGGTTGCGAAGGCGGGAAAATTGGTGGTGGGAAATTCGAGGTCGAGGTCGAAGCCGTCTACCCCGGCGGTGCCGAAGGGGCGGAGGGTTAGAGATTGGCGTTTGATTTGTGGGTGGGTGGTGCCGTTGTCGGGAGTTTCGGCGGATTGGACTGAGACTGCGGCGATGAAGGTGCGGGTGAGGGTTTGGAGGGTGGTTGGGTTGGTGATGGAGAAGGTTGCCGAGATGTTGTCGTCGTTGGTGTAATTTCCGGCTCTGAGGGCGGCGATTGCTGGGGCTTGGGCGGGTGTGGAAGTTTGTGTGTTGACGTATGATTGTGCTGTGAGCGAGGGGTAGGGCTCCGCCGAGGTGATTATGCCTGCTGTTAGTGCTGCATCTAAACAGTCATTAGATCCGCCAGGTAGGAGTGGATCCGGAGCGATGCTGCTGTAAATGGAAGTAGAGCTTATGGAGGTTGCCGTGTCATTGGAAGAGTCATCATTGTCCAAAACCAGGGTGGGAGTCATTTTATTGACCAGAAGGGTAGCAGTGACAGGTCCGGTCCTGGTTCCAGTGATATTGTTGGCTCCAGTGGGCAAACCCGGCGCAGCAGTAGATCCATTAGTGCACGGTGCAGGAGTAGCTGTCACCTCTGTTAGTGATCCAGTTGTGTCCGTTCCGCTGAGGCCTGTATTCAGAGTTGCCTGTGCTGTAGTCGTGTTGACATAAGGTCCAGGAGTTGCGGTAATGTTAGTCAATAGTCCGGTTCCGGTGGATCCGGTTCCGAAAGTAGTGCTTGTCATTGACTGTCCCATGGAGAGTGGTATCGTTGTCGTGCTGTAACCATGACCGGGCAAAGATGTGGTGGTGTTGTTCGGAGGCGGGTCAGTCGAGTTGCCAGTAGACGGATCGCCAGGCAAACCAGCGGCTTGAACAGGACCGAAGGTGTTCCACATCAGATCCGCAGCTTTGATGGCGTCGGCCTCTGTCTTGAAGCCATCTTCGGAATAGGTCGCACCGCCGATCGACAGTAAAATTGTCTTGTTGTACTTGTCTTGACAAGTCTTGATATCATCGCCAATGCTGGGACAGTTCAATGTTCCGGTTCCAGTAAAGACACTACACTTGTTCCCAGAGTTAGCAAAATTGATCACTGGTTGCCCACCTTCACCTGACGTAAGCTGGACTGCAAACGCCATCGGAATGATATCGACATTCATGTTCGCACAATATGTCGCGAGCGACTGCTGAGCTAAGTCGCCTTCGGCTTGGCCGTAGCTGTTCTGGCCCCAATACAGGGCTATATTGTTGGTAGCATCGAAACCAGCAGCAGCTGCACCGTGAGACAACAAAAGCCCAACAGAAGCTGCTAGACGTGCGGTCTGTGGCGTCATCCACGAAGTCGGCATCGCGGACGATGCGAAAGCGAGAGAGTGTGCAGGCAAGCTTTGATCTGGAAGGAGAGAGGAACTGGGGATCAATCTAGTGGTATAGGTGTTTTCAGTGAGTGTAGTGCCAAGCGAGGGCAGTAACAGTGTCGTGTGATTGTGTGATTCGATGTGAGCTGGCATGAAAGAGAATGTCGATGTCAGATTTATACAGCATAGGCCGCGCGCCTATATCCGGTCTCGCTTGGTGTAGGCATGACAACAAGGCATGTGGCAATGATCTTTCGGGCATACGGTTGGCTTCCACATCTGCTCGAGCAACGCATCACCCGTGGTGGTCGATTCTGTGCCGTCGTATCCATTGGTGGAACATATCAAGGGCCGAGGCGTAACAGAGCGTTTGGGTTGACTGGCCAGCAGAAGTGTTGACAGTGCAGCCTGGTGTGCAATTCGACGTGATGTTATTGCAAACCGTGAAAATGCTTTGACTAAGTTGGAAACACTCGCGTCGTCGGAGAATTGCGCCATGGGCCATGCGAGCGTTGAATAAACTGCCGTTGCCAGGAAAGATATCGCAACGACCAACGTCTTTTGCCAAACTCTTGGCATTCGAGTACGTCTCTCATTGAACAGTGCGGCAGTGATCAAGCAATGCCGCAAATTGATGAATCTCAGTCCGTGTGCCAGACAGGACGCTGTGCGGGTTCAATGCAGTTGAGTCGAGATTAGCGCTGCAGTCTTCAGAACGAAGATCTTGCGACGTCGATTCTTCCGTTCAATCTGCGGTCTTCGTCAAGCAGGCGAAGAACAATGGACCCCAGCCTTCACCGCTTGGGTGATCAGGCAGCGCAATCCAGCCATGCTTTGTTCTCTCCACCCAAGATGCCACAATCTGAGCCTCTAACGCCTGATCGCCCATGCCAGCGCCGAAGCCGACCTTGACGCTCCACTGGAGACCTTTCTTTCGCTCCTTCTCGATCTGAGACATAACCTTCTCGATAACAGCATCGTTCTCGGTTGGCTCGATCGAGCAGGTAGCGTAAATGATAGTACCTCCAATTCTCGCCGCTCGGAGTCCATTCAGCAGCAGATTTACTTGTGTTGCTTGGAGTCGTTTCGACGATCCAGGCCTCCAATTGACCATTTCTGGTGCATCTTTGCCAGTGGCTTGAGCTTTGGCTTGGGCGTGGATAATGTGTCGCTCAGATGAACACGGCGCATCAATGAGGACTTTGTCGAAACCACGAATCTCGCCTTGGACACTGACGCACAGTTGGTTGGCATTCTTGGGATTGGCGCCATCCACCCGCAGCAGCCTGCTTCCGGGCGTATCGATCACAGCCTTTGGCAGATACGCCTTGAGGTTGTCTCCAAGCCGCCGGTGTCTTGCTGCATCCGCCTCATTCGACGTCAGACTGCCTTCACGGAGCGTCAAGATATTCAGCGACTTCTGTTTCAACGGAGAGGGGTCAAGATGGTAGTGCGGGAAGAGTCGTTGACAAAGGACAATGGACTTGCCGCCAGGTGCTGCACAAAGATCGAGAACATGTTCGCCTGGCTGAGGATCCAGCAGGGACGCAGCCAGGACTGAGGCTCCATCAAGATTCCAGTGGGAAAGCAATCTGCTGTTGATTTGGCCTGGTGGAGGAAACGGTGTATCTGAAGGCACAGACTTCGTGGGAGCCTCACCGTCTTGAGCTGGCTTCGTGTACCGAGCATAGCAGTTCGGTGGATAGCCTTCGTCTCCTAGACGTGCTCCATTTGTTTTGATGGGTAAGTTCAGCTCACGCGTCTCGACATTAGGATCTTGAATCAATTGGAAGCCGCCAGGGAGAGCAGCGTATCGGTTGAGGACACAGGCATATCGCGTCGGTTGGAGAAGTGCTGGTAGCAGTGAGTTGTTCCATCGCTCTTCGCCCCAGATGGCTGCGTAGTGGCGGTTGAAAGCATCGTCGGCGGAAGAGGTAGCCTTGCGGTGTGTCTTGGTCATGATGGGCGAAGTGCTCAGGTCCTGAAGCGACGACGTGTTGTTGCGGGCTTCAGCAGTATACACTGCATCGTCAGCAAGCCCCACACGTCGTTGACGACAAGACGTCGACGTGGCGACAAGTGGGATGGTCGAGGTGGGAGGCAGAGTTTTTTCGCGCTAAGCACACGAAAACATCCAGAGTCACGTGAAGCCCGAGTCTGCCTTCGCACCAGCGCTTTAGAGTTTCAAGCTCGCGACGAATTTATCGCCAGAGCTTTTGGACTTAAGGAGTGAACATTGCAGCGACTCCGACATCGACGATTCACTCTACCAGCAGGCTCTGCATGCACAGAGACTAGCATCGAGCGCCAGCGTCTTTACCGACGTACACGACCAATACCCGGATCCTACAAGGGCTTACCCCGAGCATAAAAGAACTGCAAAATGTCGTTCCGCGGTGGAGGACGAGGTGGAGGATTCAGCAGAGGCGGCGGCGGTGATCGCGGTGGACGTGGTGGGTTGCGCGGCGGTCGCGGAGGTTTTCAGCAGTCATACGGTCCTCCAGACCAAGTCTATGGTATGCGCGATCAACCACAATGGTACGACGATTCCCACTAACACCTCCCAGAAATGGGCCAATTCCTGCACGCAACCGAAGGCGAGATGGTGTGCGAATCAGTCAACGTCAAAATTCCCTACTTCAACGCCCCCATCTACCTCGAGAACAAGACTCCCATCGGCAAAGTTGACGAGATCCTTGGCCCGCTCAACCAAGTCTACTTCACAATCAAGCCGCAAGAAGGAATTCAAGCGACATCCTTCAAGACCGGCGACAAAGTCTACATTGGCGGCGACAAGCTTCTACCACTCGAGAAGTTCCTCCCCAAGCCCAAGCCTCCGCCAGGTGCGCCCAAGGTGAAGAAGCCAAAGGGCACCGGCGGTGATCGCGGTCGCGGCGGACGAGGTGGAGCTAGAGGCGGACGTGGTGCGCCACGAGGTAGAGGTGGGTTTGGAGATAGAGGAGGACGAGGCGGTGCGAGAGGCGGTGGTAGGGGTGGATTCTCGGGCAGTGGGGGCTTCAGCAGGGGTGGTGGAGGTTTCAGCAGCAGGGGAAGAGGCGCGCCCAGAGGCAGAGGATACTAGGTGTACAACGCGGTCTATGATGCATTGGCGATGGCGTTTGGCGTAGAAGAGTGGGATGGGTGCTCTCGCAGCACTGCGCACGGCGATGGCTGGTGCGGTATATGAATGCAGTGGGACCTGTACAAAATTATGCTGAACATGCCCCTTATCGGGAATTGAAGACGCTGTGAGACATGCCCGACTCTGATGGCATCTGTTGGTTGATATTTCGATGTACGCTTGACTGACCGCTTGCCGTACTCCCCACACTCGCAGTTCATGGACCTACTTCTTGGCGTGGCGGAGGCTGAGTGGAAGGCAGTTGCAGCTTAAGCCTGTCACACGTCGCATCCGTCAGACACAACTTCGTAGCGGGTGTCTTCGAAAACATCAACACACGACTGCACGGAACCATTTCCAAAGCAACCTCCAGCCATCCTCATTCACTCACAGAAGAAGCAGTGGGCCGCTAGAACACAGGACGAGCTTTTGATAGCACGGTCGAGAGAAATGCGCCTGCTCTCTGCAGATGCCGAGAAGCCAGCTCTGAAGACACTCTTTAACGAGACAGAACGTCCTGAATATGCCGTATTGTCCCACACATGAATGGTCTCTGAGGACAAAGCGTCCTTCTCGGATCTCGCGGACTTCGACACTGGCAGAAGATTCAGCACACGATCCTGCAAGCACAAGCCCACGACCTCGAATAGCTGTGGGTCGACACATGCTTTATCGACAAACCCAGCAGCGCCGAATTAGCGGAGGCCATCAACTCCATGTTGCGCTGGTGCAGAGGCTCTGGCAGTCTGCTATGTCTACTTGGACGATGTGCCGGATGACCTTCACCGTGAACTCTCGGCATGGCAGAACAGCACTGGAGTTAGTGTTCTTGGTCTATATTACGCTGACTTGCACGACGCGCGACAGCATGATTCGAACATGACTGAACCTATCGTATCACATATACTCGTCTGCAATACTGCCGTACCTGCACCACTGCCTTTTCCAGTAAGGGCATATCGGTACCCAGTTCACTCTGACCGACTACGGCGCCCCGAAAACTCTTCTCGCCTGTGGAGCCTGCGGCGGTGGATCTGCGAGAGGTTTTGGAGATGGCGGATGCTATCTTTGCGAGTGCCTGAGGCTAACATGCCATATTAAGATCTATACAGGCCATCGTTCTCACGAGACCCAAGTGACAGTAGGCACCACTCAGGTAAGGGGTTGCAAAATTCTCCCACGAACAGGGGCAATGGTGGGGTTTGGTCGACCATGGCATCTGATGAATTCTCGCATCTACATAATACAATAAATCCTCAGGCCCAACCACCAACCTCAATAACCAGCAAAGAAAAGCTTGCTGAACCCCAGTGTCCAAGGTCATCAAGATCCCACGATCACGCATATCTTACAACTCGCCCGACGCCCTACCTTCAATGCCGCAGCCTTCTCCTCGCATCTTGACCCATGTGGTGCTCTAACACCTCATTCTAAAGCATACAGCGTAACGCACAACAGCGTCCTTCCCAGGGACAGATTTCCTTTGCACCAGCTGCGGTTTCCAACAACTCCCTTACGTTCAATCTCCGTTGCCTTCATAGTCAACTTGCGAGCGACGGCGAAGAAGCATTCAGAGCAGCGTGGCAGACCTTGACTGTTGCATAAGAAGCTCTTGCTCATCCCTTCCATGTTCATCAGGAAACCAAGATGGCAGGAAGGTTGTTAGTAAGCTGGAATGCCGGACTTGAAGATGGCGACATGTTGCTCTCCAACCAGCCGCGCTGCTTCGGCGATGCAGTCATTGCAGCTCGTGGTGGAGCTGTTAGGCTCGTGGACAGAGTATCTGCACTCGTGAGTAACTTCGGTGTGACCTGGTGCTGCGAGATCGAAGCAGATGCCGGGTATGTGGAGGTCAGGCATGTTCATGTCGAAGTCTGCTATGTTGCAATCGAGAGGAGGGTCATCATTTAGAAGCAAAGCGGTGTCGCCAGTTGATAAGAAGGCATCAAGGGCGTCGCCTGACTTGTTAGTGTGCTGATCGTTGACCATGGTCTCTTTGCTTACACTGTGCGGATTCTTGAGACGTGCGATCTCCTGGTGGATATGCATGTTCTTGGCGTCCAGCTCACGAAGTCGGTTCCCGGGCACTATGTTGATGGAGACTTCTCGCTTGATCTGCTCTACTTGTTGAGACCTGAGCTTGTTAGCGGCCGCGAGGCTTGCCTGTGTATATTGGAGCTGTGCCGTGTACTTTGAGATCTGGCCCCGAAGCTTGAGTGTTTCGGCCGTCGCAGCTGCGATCTCTACTCGAGGGGATGGATCTTCGGGCCTTGCTCATCCTGTTGAGGCGAGAGCTTGACGTCGACATCCATGAGTGCATCGTCGGGAGCCATTACTGTGTCGTAGTCGTAGTCGTACTTTGCTGAGGCGCCCAGTCTCATGAACCAATCGAGAGTGGAAGATCTGTCTGGGACGACCATGTCGGTGTCAGTCATTGCTCTGTCGAAGACGGAGCCTCTTTGCTCAGCTGTTGGCTACGCACTCACGGCTTGAGCAAGGGCAAGAGTTGCAGCTTTATCATGGATCTGCTCTGAGTTTGTAGCGTTGGTCTCAGCTACAGCAGACGAAGCATGGTCTATTGGCTCATTGCTGACGCTGGCCTGCTGTTGAGTGAGGACGACTGCAGAGTCGTGGCGCTGAGGCTTGGAGGAAAAGGTGGCAGTCGTATGGGGCGCCTGTAAACTCGGGGTGGACGCAGCGGCAGTCTCTTCCTGGTCATCCACATCCATTGCCTCAGAGATGTTGTCGAGATCCCCCTCCCTCGCATCAAGCTCATCGAGTAAATGCTCCGGGATCATCTCCTCGGGCAGCCACTCGTGCTCATCCTTGGGCTTGCCGAGCCGCTTGACCATATAGCCGCCTTCTTCTGGTTCTGATACAACGAACTCAATGTCTTTGGCGAGAGGAACTGGAGTCGCAGTCGTCTCGAGCCACTCAGACAAAGTCATTCCACCGACATGGAAGGATGAAACTGGCTCCGAGCTGTTGCGGGAAGCCGGCCAGCCTTTCCAGGAGCAGAGAGACTTCATGCTTCCATCTTCCTTGATGTTGTGCGTCAGGATGTCGTGCAGCTCGAAGACATCGTTATCTCGAGGCACGCTGGTTTATGAGAGAGTCACTGGTTTTTAGAGTGATAGGTCGTAGGGCTGAGTTTCGGTAGCGATGCCGTTGCTGCTTCCAATTTCCTTCGAAACTCTGATCTCTGATATCCAGGTAGTAGATGAGGGTAGACAGCCGTGTCGACTGACAAGGAGTTCGAAATGTGTCGTAGACGGCCATAATACGCTTGTATCGTGTGCTCACCAAAGTAGTGAAGGTGTATAGAATCTGATATTGGTGTATAGGACCGCTTTGTCCCACGTGACAAAAGTCTTGTTCAATAGAACGAAGATGTGAATGTAAAGAATGAACAGCAGCAAGATTTCTGCAAAAAGAGAAACAAAAAACATACAACACGAGGTATTCCCACGTGGTCACCCACCGTAGTACTAATCTCGCGGTACAATGCTTGAGAACGCCAGAGCGGACGGGATGGCCTATATTCATTGTCCTGTGGTCGTATGTGTTGGGAGTTGTCTATTGAATGTATATAGAACTTTTTCACTCATCGCTTCGGCGAAAATTCAACTTGGCTGCACAAGAAAGCGACTTCGGCACTTCTGACTTTAACATCATAGTACTTGGAATGACCAAGCATGCTCGCTGCTATCGCCATTTATCAGCCCGCTCGTTGTGCAACATCGGGAGATCTAAGGCACCTGCATCTCAGCCCACGGCTCATGGCAGGCCAGTGTCCACATCGAGGCAGTGAAGCTTGCGGTCAGCAGAGATTTAAGCTGCAAAGACTGACAGGAGACGAGGAAGTCCGCATGATATGGCGCTCAACGTTGAAGCTGCGAGACAATGCATGTCTCTGAAGTGTCAAAGTAAGACATGCCTCAGATAGAGTCTCCGGCTGTGCGACGAGGGTGGTTCCCGGCGTTTATACTAACGTATAATCAACCGCCTCATACTGTCGACCCTTCACAGCTTCGCCATCCATGAACCCATGAACGTATGCCTCTCCAACCACCTCATGCGTGCCATGATCCAAAGGTCTAAGTACCATCGGCACGCTGCAGCCAAATAGCACGCACACGATATCGTTCTTGCGGGCGATCTTAGGCACCATCCCAACGTGCCCTTTATTGGTCACTGCAAGTCTCTTCGCCATCCAATTCCGATGTGTTGCGGTTCTGAACTTGCGTTCCAAGGAGTGCTCGGTAAACTCTTCGTCTTGTTTGGTCTTCTCACTTCCGTCGCTGCGTGTGGATATTCGATCTGGAGATGGTCTTCGAGGTGAACTCTGCCTGAATGCATGATCGCGTGATGCACTTCGAGATGAGCCTCGACCTTCAGAGCCGGCATCATCGACGTCTGGCTTGGGCGTCTCAAAAGTCATGGCCTCGCGTATGGTCATGCCTTTGATTTTGAGGGCTTCATTCATGTCTACCCAAGTTCGGCGTTCATCATTGCTTCCGTCCTCCTTGAAAGGGAGGAACTCGGGCGCTAGATTCAAAGGCACTTGTGCATCTAGCTCGTACTGCAGATACACGTCTGCTCTGCCAAAGTAGAGGCTATCGATGATGGGACAAGCCACGTTCATCTGCTCATGCAGATTCTTTTCTATGCTGTGCATGTTAATCGGAGAAGTCGAAGGTTCTACTGGAATAGACTCATGCCCATCCATCCCGCTAAGACCGTCGATGCTGTCAATCAAGACACCCGTGCACTGTATGCGAGTCATATCTTTGGAAAAGGACACCCGCATGGCCATCTTACCAGCTGCTGCATACATCGGTAGCTCACCACCCTTGGCATATCCGTAGGGGTCACGTAGTCCATTACGACGTAGGAACCGTGGAGGTAACATGCTGCCAATGTCAGGTTTGTTAGGTTGACTGACCAGCAAAGGGACTGCATTTGACTCCTCAGAGGCCATATCCAGTCGCGCAGACCAGTCAGGTGCCCAAGAAGGCAGTCGATCTGCCGATTTCTGCGAGGTGGTGATTTTTGGGAATAGCTCGGCAAATGCTATGATGTCCAGACTTTGGTATGCCAGGACCCAGCTCTGGACAAAGTCGCGGTAGACCTCTTCTGTGGTGCTATCGTAAGCAGGAGGCCCAATGACTTGCTTGTCGCTATCTTTGATGCACCCTAGTAGGGAGTACAAATAGTCTCGTGGGTTGGTGGACAGACTGTGCCTTTGATAGGCAAGCAGTGCCAGCAGGCTGATTTGACCCAGTCTACGGTCAGCCGGTGAGGGACGTTGCCGTTCATAGCCGTCGAAATCGTCATCCATGTCTTGATGTCCCAGCCACTGATAGATCCTTCGACGATGCCAGAGGGGTGCCCATGTCGCTTTGCTGAGCTGGACATCTGAATGGGAGTAGGAGTAACTGCTGACAACCAGGACAGCGCTTCTCACCTCATCAGCGGTCAAGCACTTGGTGCCACAGTAGTACACGGTGTCACTTGGAATGACGCTCTCCTGCAGAGTCCTGTTGTAAACGTCAGCTGCCATTTGGGACTGTAGATGGATCCGTCAGTGCCTGACCAAGCTCTTATCCACCACGGTCGCATAGCGATTTCCCCAAAGCCAGTCCAAGCTGCAGGGTTCCTCACGATCGATTGCGGCACAGGATAGCCGTTCTTGCCCATAGCTAACGCACGCATCAAGTCCATGCCCAGGTCCGTGGCGACATTGCCGTCGCCCAGCCAGACCACAGTACGCTTGGCTTTGCCATAGATCGACGCCATCAATGGGACCTGAATGCTCTTCTCCAAAAGATCTGCCTGATTGATGCACACCGCATCGATCCAGACCCACACTTTTCTGTCCCGCTGCTGAGTCCAATCGCAGAAAAGACTTAGCACAGAGTATGCATTGCGTGTGATGGTCACGCCGTGCCCATCGACCTCGATCATCTGATCATCATCTCGCGAGCCCCAGACGTAAGATACCGCGAAGAAGTCGAACTTATTCTCTCTGGATATATACCTTGACTCTGTGTCTTCAGTCGATATTGTTTTCACCATGAGGGTACCTGCAAGCGAGCCGTCATCGCTGCGGCGTACGCTAAGCAGGCGGATTTGATTCGTCTCTAAGAAGCCGTATGATGCCATGTCTACTCCATGTGGGTGATGACTCTCTCGGCGGCCAGTCGTTGTCAGAACATTGAAGGTCTTCGATCTCCAGCCGCCGAGGTCGAGACCTCCATTTCAGCCGCTATTTGCGGCTGAAGGAGTCTTGATGTTGGCTGCATCGTAAGTACGTCATGGCGAGGCGCCGGAGATGACATTCTCATGCGGCATATATGCTCAAGACATAGTGACAAAGCGACCAGGTCGTCCAAGGACAACGAGCAAGGTAAGGTCCCAGGAGCTTTTAATGTTCGTGAAGGGAACGATTGTCTTGTGTCTCACTCATGCAGACCCTGATCGAAGCCTTGCCTCTTATGGCGTGCCGATGATGGTGTGATGCGAGCGAGGATCTGAGATGTTCTAATCGAGAACTTCGTGCCTTTAAGCCCGCCTCCGTGGCAGCCTCGTAACGATGCGCTGACAGTTGCCCCATAAACCCAAGAGCTCGAGTAGATCGCGAGGAGGGAGATCAACGTCTTAAAAGTCCAACGCAGCGCGTCTCATTCGTCTGATTCTCGACATCCTGGACCCTTGGCGTTGTCATTTTGTTTTGATGAAGGCTCTACATTGTCGCGCCTTTCACTTTCTATCCACTACTGCGACATGTCGAACGTGAGACTCTTACGGAACAGATGTCCCAATTCTTCCATTGTCATTCATACGTTCTTTGTTGTACGATGATGTTGTGGACCATGGCACATGAATCCAGCCATCCCTTTCCAGGGCATTCTGCAATGAATTGAAACTCTGGCAAACCCTGATATGAATATCCGCCTCTCCCTGTTCCCAGCAAACCAAACTGTGAAGACATTGCATCGCGCGATGTACATGGTAGATGCGATGGCTGCACTGGGTTGCGGAAAGGTTGTGTCTCCCGAATGCAAACCCTGTTATTGGAATACTGATACACCTCTTCTATGCGGCATCACTCTCTTTCTATCCTTGCCGGGATATCGTACAATGCTTTACCTCAGGCAGCTCACCGTCTTAATACTTTCGACGGCTTCGGTGGTCACCGCAGCGCAAGGGTACTGGCCGAGAGGGCCTTGGTTTGACAGCGATTCGAGAAAAGATTGGCCCGAACCGTATGCCGGACGTGCCATCAAGTGCGAATGGTAGCTAACGGTGATTCAGACCAGAGATCATCACGCCGAAGGGACCCAAAGCGACAGACTGGTGGCGTTGGGTCGATGGAGAACGAACGACTCCGCTCGCCACCAGCACCACTTCAGGTCCAACCACAGCAACAGCAGCTCCAGCTCGGTCAACTCCGTCGACCCTCCGGACGTCAACACTGTGCACGTCAACTACTCCCTCCAGCGCAACGGCCACGAAAATATGTACGGAGAGCAATGCTTGCTGCAGTATCAAATCTCTACAGGCCTCTTTCACGAGTGCGACAGCGAGCGCTACTGCCACGGTTCCGGCCGCCTTGGCCTACGAGTGTATCAACAGTGTTCCATACAATCAGTCTGCAGCAGGTACGCCTGTGGTGATGCAAGGCGCTCTCGGGCTTCTCACATCCATGTTCTACAAAGGATGTGCGTACCACTAACACGACGCTTCAGTGGCATATCTCGATTCGATTCGGCCGTACCTTGACTGGCAGACTAACGTACAGTGGATCAAGGAGCCCCCAGCTGAATATGCCGAGAAGATCCAACCACCTTATGATTTCTGGGCCGAATTCGAACGTGTCTACAGGAAGGCCAAGAACGACTCGTGCTATATGAGTGAGTACGAGTTCGGTTTCGACCTTTACCGCGTATTCCAGAAATCTCACGATGGTCATTTTGTTGTCTACCCGGATATTGTGGATGGCATCTTTGCATTCGGCCGCACTACACCGCTGGTCTCTGTGTCCGTGGACGGCTCATGCATCCCCGAGGTCTTCGTATATCAAGATCTGCTGGATACGATCATCGCAAACGCCAGCTATACCCCAAGCCCATTGGCTTTCATCGATGGACGAAACAGCACCGAATTTCTACTGGAGTGGGCACAACATGGTAGCCTTCAGGATCGCGATGCGTTGTGGAACACCGTATTCTATTTGCTCGGTCAAGTCTCTTTGGGTGCTGGGGGCTCTGGATGTGGCACGTTCGCTGGAGGTGGCCGAGGTCGAAGAATCTACCCTGGCCCTTGCACAAGATTGACCTTCGCCAACGGCTCCGAGGTGACCAATGAAAACTTCGCTTGGGTACTGGTTCCATTCGATAACATTACAAGTGGCGCGGACATCTATACCGAGTACTTCACCCCTCCTGATGGAGAACCGGAGTCGGCAGAGCAAGTCGTCAGGAGGTACAAAGAATCATCAAAATCATCAACTTCATCCGCTACGACCACATCGACTTCCACCAGTTCCGCCGCTTCTACTACGTCAACAACAATACCCGCCCCGGGCTATCCTACGCCTTTTGTCCGCCAATTCAAAAACCTCAATAGTGGGCATTTTCTCGATGATGAAGGTTACGATGACATTGCTGTGCTCAGCGTCCAGAGCTTTGTCGGCGAACACGACGACGGAGTCTCCTTCCAAGCGGTCAACTCCTATCTCATCAACGAGGCGGTGAAACGAAATAGGACAAAACTCATTATCGACGTATCTGCAAACGGTGGGGGCACTATTCTACAGGGCTTAGATCTCTTTAAGCAACTCTTTCCCTTCCTTGAGCCTTATCAAGCCAACCGATACACGGCCAACGAAGCAGTTGATTACATAGGCCAGGAGGTCAGCCACTTTGCCGGCTTAATACCGAACAGGAGTCTGGACCTGAACTCTACTGCCAGATTCCTAGTGGACTCTTTCTTCAACTATCGTTCAGACGTCGACATCAACCACCAAAACTTTACCTCGTGGCCCGATAAATTTGGCCCAGTCGCTCTTGGGCCGGAGCAAAAGAACTTTACCGAGATTACTCGCTGGAACCTGAGCGATACGCTCACTCCACGGACTGCAGGCGGTATTGTCGTCTCTGGCTATCTCAATCACACCAACTTCACACGGACACCTTTTAAGCCCGAGAACATCGTCATCGTCACAGATGGCTACTGCGCCAGTACCTGCACGATCTTCAGCGAACTCATGAGACAACAAGCCGGGATCAGAACCATCATCCTCGGCGGACGTCCCAACGCCGATATCGCGCAAGCCGTTGGCGGAGTCAAGGGAACAAACAGCAATACTTATCCTTTCATCTTCTATCTCGCTCAGCAGCCCTTCGAATACCAATACATCCACAACGTCTCCTTCTACAACACCACCGCATTGGGAAAGTACAATACCCTCGCCCTCTACCGTTCCACGCGAATCGCCGTCAATGCCCGCGATGGCTTTCGACAAAACGACACCAGCGGCATCCCACTGCATTTCAAGTACGAACCTGCGGACTGTCGGATTTACTACACGCCGGAGATGGCAATGGATCAGGTTGCGGTGTGGAAGACTGTGGCGGACAGTGCGTTCAGAGGCATTAATCACTGTATTGCTGGGAGTTTGGGGAGGGGGCCGGATGGGGACGTTGGGAAAAGGGCTGAGAAGAGAGGGACGAAGCATGTGGTTAGGAGGGATTTGAGGAAGGAGGAACATGAGCATGCGATGAGGAATGTGTGGACGGGGAAGGGAGGATTTGTGGGAGGTGGAGATGCGTATATGCCTATCTGAAGAGGGGCCCCTGATGGTAAAGCGTCTCACCAAAAGTCAATTGCTAACGGTGTCCTCCATCTAGTATATCCTCGCTCTCGACTTGCTGTATCCCGGGATGAAGTGACTTCAAATGCAATCTCAAAATCAAAACGAATGCGAGGCACGACAATTGCGCTCAGTCTCTTTGCTCTTAAGCAATACTGCAGAGCAAGGGATACGCACCATTTGGACCGTCGGACCTAATGTATTCTTGCGCCACATGCGCGACTTCGAAGCCGCTTGCCGTTCCATGCACTTCTTGCCAGTTCAGCATTTCCCCTCAAGCGCCTCCATATCCAGCCCCCTGCTGCTGAAGATTTCAATAATGCTGCTCAGCCTCCTCCACCTGCTCCTCCATGCATGCGACCCTCACCTGGTTCTAGGCGTTCCGTTTCTCCCTGCCCTCTTCTGCGCTGCCAGATGAGCAAGCTTCTTCGCTCCCTGCACGACCTGAGAGTTTGATACAGACCCTCGCCGCAACGACGTTGAGATCTCCGATCGTTTTGAAGTATCTTTGTATCCAGCTCACCCAGACCATCCACTTACTTGGGCGAAATCAGGTTCTCTTGGCGTAGTCTTGGCCTCCCCTGAAACAGTCTAAGTCCCTGAGCTGAGGAAGAAACCGTACACTAGCTTTTGTAGTCTACGCAAGAGCCCCGTGAGGTCGAAGGAGCGATGTCCCTCGAGTCGACGACCCTCGTTCAAAGCCACTACTGCATTTCTTCGGCAGCTACATAAGGTTCGCTCATGGTGGAATCGGATCTTTCCTGTTCGAACAGCCACAAACTATCATGCGCGTTGAGATTGGTCTGCTTAGACATAGCTTGCTATGTATATAGCTTATAGATCAGAAGTGGCGACTGCATCTGTGCGGCAGTCATAGATTCTGTAAATGTGCGCTTGAACCGTTCCTTTGCTGATACGAACGGTGCGGCAAGCAGGTTAAAAGTGAATAGGTCAAAGCAGAAGCCTTTTGCGCCGCAAACATCGTGGGGTTAGAAGCAAATGACGGAATCTAGATCATGTGAGTTTTTGGCATGTTGATCTTACCAGGCAGATGGAACGTCGGGAAGCAAGATGGTGCCTGACAACGCTGGACGGCGAATGTCTCTCACAAGCAATATTAAGGGCGTTCAAATTGCAAATTGCAAAGCAGCGGTTTAGTCGAGAAAGACCGCTTGAGAATCGTGTGCGCTGCTATGCAGCGGTGCATATCACGATCAGTGTTTTCAGCTCTGAGTTCCATCGTTCTGTTCCCGTTACAGTTTCCCCCAGCCCCATCATTCAGCTCGTCGGGTCTGGGATGTTGGATCGCAAAAGGGATTTGACATCCCAGTGAAAGGTTCGAGCCTCTGCGGGCAAGGCGAAGCCCTGCTGGTCGGCGATCACCTCCACATCGTCAGTGGTTAAGTTCGCGGCTTGGCCGTTGGCCAGAGCCCATCGAATGACCTGAGTCAAGATACCAGCATCCTCCCCAGCCGGGTGGCTCACGACACCGTTGGCGAGGTCGTCGAGAGTGGCGAGGATGTTTGACATGCTGTATGCGCTTGTGTCGACGAAGCAGGGGTTGGCGTCTGCCTTGGTACCGTCTGCGGAGGTGACGCCTTCATAGCACGGGTTGTACGTGCTGGAGATGACTATACAGTAGTCTAGTATGGATAGGGGCTGCAACTCGCGGCGGTTGCGGTATGCAGGCTTGGATGGACCGAATGCCTGGTCGTTAAACGTCTTCTTGCCCGCGGTGAGGATCTGGTGCCGGAAGCTGGAGTTGCGCTTGTCCAGCTCGTCCTGATCGAGGCTGCCACGCGCATGGAGCTGGACCTGGCCATATTCAGTATGTATGACGTGCGTCGAGTCGGTTCAGAAGACGACGGACCTTTCCCATCACGGCGGATCGCCATCCGGCTCGGTATAGCCGCATCATGTTCTCGGCGTATTTGGTGCTGCAGAGTTTTGTTTTAATTCGTGGGACAAGTCCAGTAGTAGGAGCACACTCACTGGTGAGGGAAGTAGACGAGTAACTCGATGATACCGATAGGGCAGTCAGGGAGCGGTTTGTTCATGGCGACACCGCTGTCGATGCCGGCGTTGTACGCGCGAGTAGCTGCCATCCTGATCTGTATGCGCATTAGCTATGATGAGTGTTGCAAACACATGATGAAGATGGTACGCACTTTAGATTGTGTCTTTGGTGTCTTGTTTGGGTTGATGTCGGACATGTCTATGCGATGGAGAAGGGAACTTTTTATAGTGCGTCTGCTTCTATACGGGCTCCAGGATCACCGCAGGTAGGCAGGTGGCTGGTGACCTGTTCTTGTTGTCGCCGCTGTTTGCCGCTAAGATTTGCCTGAGCGTCGCGGGCGAAGCTGGGCCGAAGCCGATGAATGAACTTGAAAGCATGTGGAAGGCAGACAAAGCCGCCTCGGGTATTGACGACTTGAGACAGAAGTCAGCGGCATTATCAGACAGGACAATACTATCAATGCATCGCCTCCAAGCTGCTCGATGATACCAACCGTTTCTAGCAGATTGGACTGCAAAGTGTTGCGGCGTCATGCGAATTCGAAGCCGAAACGCTTATGCACGGCGAGACACCACGGGAACGATTCTTCCTTCGAGTTCACTACTGCAGAGACCCATGCGTTGTGTTACAAGGCTAGCGAACCGTCGCGTTGCGTCCAGACAGCTTCTTCCGGTGCCGTCGCTGCGACTGGTCGAAGCCAGCTTCGGGCTTTCGTCAGCGGTGTTGGCCAATCGTTGGCGAACTGCGAAGGCGGCGGTAACGTAAGTCTCAAAGCCTGCTCTTCGCTGCTGCCTCTACAGAAGCCTTAGCATTACCATCCGAGCCAGCGATCATATCCTCAACGACCGAGATCTCATCCTGACCCCAGACAATATCTCCGACCCGGCTCCACTGGTCCAGAGAGCCAGTCTTCCTTCGGAAGACACGGTACGACGGGACACCACAAAGGCCCGATTCTTTTGCCTCTAGAGTCCGTGCTCGGAGCTCCCTCTTCACATCGGCAGAGTTCGCTCGAGATAGCACATCAGCCCCATCGTATCCTGCTTCCGAGACGACCTTTGCAAGAATATCATCAGAGGACATGTCGAGGTTTCGTTCCCAGCATGCGCGATCTGCTCACAATCAGTCTCAGTGTACGAATGGTCAGGGAAGTGGAGGAGAGCAGGACTCACAGAGCACATGGACCAGCTTCGGCTCGACGAGCACTGCACGCAGAACGGTGGGCGTCCGAATCGGGAACTTGTCTGCCCAGTAGAAGTCGATGTTCTTATCAGGAGAGTCATTCTGCTCGTTCACAGCGTTCCACCACCGTATCCAGTCGCTGTGGTCGAGTGTTGAGTAGTTCCGCTTCTGCTCAGAGATCGCAGCCATGGGCGTGTTAGGTGCGCCGATTCTGTCATGTAATCAGTACACAAGTAATACAGTTGACAAGGCATGGTTCGTACTCCCGAAACAGGATCCCCAACAAGAAGGGCTTCATCTCGACCTGGAGCCTCTCTCCAAACTGTCTCCTCAGTCGTTCCAGTTGCGTCCAGCCCAAATATGCCCAGGGACTCGAGAAGTCATACCAAAACTCCAGCTTCACCTCCGTGCCAGCAGGAATCACACTCCTGGTGCTCTTGGGCAACAAGGCTTGGAGCGGCTTAGAGACTCTTGCAATGCTATCGCCGTTCCTGCCTTCATTCAAACTTTCAAGCACGGCTTCAACAAAGTGCATTCGATCTTGTCCCCAATACAGTCGTCCTGTCCTCACTTGTCCACTCTTGTCCATCCAAACTTCTTCTGGGACCCAAAAGCCAGGTACACCGGGACTGCCGCGCTGGACAGCTAGATCTGTGGAGACTTCGAGGTCCTTTCGTTGTTGAGCTCCTTCGAAGCTACCGTCTTCAATGGCACTGACGATGTTTGAGGCATCTGAAATCCCGGATCGATGCACTGCATCAATTAAGACCGCTTCATCACTGACATTCTCTCCTCTGACCCAGTACGAGTCAAAGAGAGCTTTGGACAAAGCAGGTCGTTCGCTTGGAGAAACAAAGTACAACAGTCGGAGGGCAGCCGTAGTTTTGTGAGGATGGCGAGGTGGCTCGTTATACGGTGTTCCTGTTCGTCTCAGAGTGCGATGGAAGGCACGGGACGTGATGGCCTTCTTGGTCGGGTTGAAGATATCGGAAGCTGAGCCGGCAGCACCTTGAGGCGCGTCAGTAGCTCTGTAGATTGCGCCTAGGAGTACTGGACGCCAGATGAGGGTGGCGGTGGTCCGCTGGGCGAGTGCATCGATTCTGAGAGCGTGAGATTGATTCAATGGAGTGTAATCTGACGGGCTTACTTTGTGGAGGCTATGTAGGCGAACGGACAGGAGATCTAGAACGTCCCTTAGCCTTTTTGTCTCCAATATCAAAAGCATTCATGCCTACATCGTAGTAGAATTCGACTTCATGTCCTTTGCCGCGTGGAGTTGCCATTGCGGCAGAGTTGCGGCAGTGAATCGACTTCTGAATGACACTTCTGTTTCTCCTTAGTACAAGAGCTGATACTGATAGTATTGTGGCGTGCTCTCGAGATGCATGGCCAGCATATTGAGACGCATCTTGACGAACATTGCATTGTTTATGACAACCTCGGCTGTCGAATCGAGGAGGTGAAGTCGACCCAGTGCGCCAAGACCGAACTCCACGACCACATCCAGTTGACTATTGTCTTGCCATACAACCATGCTGCCATATTCGATGCAATGGTGTATCAGGAGCAAGACAGCGCCGCCGCGAATCCCATCGTGAGCATGCATTGGCATCAATAACGTGCATACGCAGACCTCTTGAGAAGCTTGCAACCACGACTATGATCCGGCAGCAAGAACGTAATCAGGTTGCCAAAATTGACCGGTAGGTCAGTCTGACGGACGCCACAGCACCATCAAGATGGCATGACATAGACCTGGTGCCTCTGCACTATACCTCACAATCCGAGACAGGAACAAAGGGCATCTCAAGAAGGATTGCACAAAGAGCGAGAGGAATAGTATTGCCCCGGAGTATTACAACATGGCAGTGAAGACGGCAGCTTGACGCTGAAAGAATTTCGTTGCAGGAGCCTCCGTATAGTTTGGAAGCGGGCGCTGCGAAATGCGCATTGAGACGGACAAGAGAGCACTGTATTACCGGCTTCATTGTGCGCAGCCCTGGCTACAGCGAAAGAATCGAAACCATGGGAGCGAAGTGTGCCATTGAAAGCGATGATATATTCTGAACTTCGACGCTGCTCACTCTTGTCGACAAATCCGTCTGAACTTACCGCCGTGAAAGTACTTGTCTCCAGCTCTGCACTGCGGCCAACGATAGTCAGGAACAAACTCCCACATCGCCGTTTCTTCCGTCCCTCCTACATCCTTTCAAAGCCTTTTGATGTGCCATCCCATGTTCAATAGCCAATCTCCTGTCCTCCAACTCTCGGCGATATCACGACATGGAGTTTGACCTTCCACTAGAAAACCGACATGGCCTCCTCAAAGATCAGCCTGTCGGTGCGCAGGGTGCTTGTTGACACTATGGTACGACATGAGCAGCAGAGCAGGCCTTACCTCGGTCGATCGTCGCGGGTCTCGTGCTCTCGCACGTAGGTGCACCAGTGCGGATTGCGGGCGTCGATGTCAGCCGGTGTGAGGACGAAGTCATAGACTCGAAGCCTCAGCTCGGGTGGCATGCCTAGGGGCAAAGCATCGGGACTCGGACTCGGTGTCTCTGCCGTAGTTTCGCAGTCTCAGCTCGGCGGGCACTCCTGGCAAAGACGCATTGGGCGATGTACCTGGTGCCCATTCGAGCATTTTGCGCTGCTTCTCAGTTGCCCCTATGAGTCGTAACTACCTGCGGGCACAGGGCAGAAAGTCCTGAGCTTTGCGCTTTTTACTAATTTTCGAGGCACTATCCGCCGCCGCGATCTCAATCCGTCGGCCGATATGGTCTAGAAACTCCGGACTATTTCAACTAACCTACCCTTCGAGCTTGGAATATCCTAACCACTAGTTACCAAGTATTTACCAGATAATATAAGAACGATATAGAAGAGAGTATTCGTAGCTAAAAAGGACGTTTCTCGCAAGTAGTCCAAATGTCGAGGCTAGGCTATATTAAACGAGCTACCTTCTATAGCTAGACCGACTGGTCCTTTGCTTACTGGTAGCGCTAGTGCGACCAGGCTGACCGACTGAATGAGCACACTAGTCCGTCGTATCTGTCTCTCTCGCTTCGGACAACTTGTGATCGCTTAGCAGAGATACTGATTCCAAGAATGCGGTGCTCAGAATCATGATGCTCCCGCGACCCTCCAACACATCTGCCATGTTGGAGACCCGTCTCGCGCGCGATCTAAGCAGTGAGGACACGTATCCAGCCTGAGTATGCTGTTGACTCTTCAGTTTCTGTGACCTCGAGATGTGAAGGCTCGCCGTGGTGAGGGCAGGAAGCCATAATTGTCGAGCTATATGGTCGGCTGGGAAGTAGAGAATGATGAGTTTCAGAGAAATGGAAATGGCAAAGCGTGAACGGACACTTTCGTCATATCCGCGCCATCAATCGAAGCTACCGCTTTGAGGTTCGGCTATGGGAAGTGAATGTCACGCTGCCGAGGTATGCCCCGTATTCACTTGAGCTCGAAAGAACAAGGACCTTAGCCAAGGTATATTGGACTCTACTGAGGCAATAACTTACACTCAAGCGCATCAGGCGCACCCCAATCTCCGTGGTATCGTACTGTGACATCCTTATGCAACCTTTTAAAACGCCATGTCAAAAGCCTCTCAAGGCAGGTACGCCCCCCCAGCAACTACCAAGTTCATATGCGTGAAGCGCACCTTGTAGACCGGACTCTTCTTCGTCGGGAACGCGTTGATCTGATCAGGCGACACCACCACATCCTTCTTGCTCTTGCTCTTAGCAGTCGCTCCTGTAGAGATGCCATCGATCTTCGTGCCAGCACCGCCTTCGCCAATCACCTTCCCTTGAGCTTCTTTGTTGTTGGTCCGCACGTCCCAGACCCGCACTGTGCCGTCTGCGCCAGCCGAGACAAGCACGCTAGACTCAACGCTCCAGTCCAGACTCCAGATACCGCCGCGAGCGTGACCACGCATGCGCTTCATGAGTCGCCCGCTTGCCAAATCCCAGAGGATAATCTCACCACGATCGTCAGCGCTGGCCACGACTTGCCCATTGGGCGCACACGCAAGCGCAGTGACATGTCCTGTGTGTCCTGTGAAGAGTCGCACAGCCATGCCGCGCGAGACGTCCCACATACGCACTGTGCGGTCGCCATTGCCGGCTCCAGTGAAGATGTAAGCATTGTTTGGATGCCACGCCACTGTCTCCACGTCCGAGTCATGTCCTGCGAAGATGCGCAAAGGTGCAATCTGTGGCGTGCTCCATAAACGCGCCGTTCGATCAGCGCTGCATGAGACAAAGTAGTGACCCTGCGGGCAGAATCGGACATCCCAGACTGGCATGTTGTGCGACCGGTATACGACCAGATTTGTCCAAGTGTCCAGCGACCACAGTCTGATGGTGGAATCCGCAGAACATGAGACCATGTATTGCGGCTGCGATTCTGATCTTCCGGAATGCTTGGTATGTCCGTTCGTGGTGGGTTCCGGCAGGGCGATTGAGGGGGAGAAAGACAGAGCGTAGACTGGACCCGAGTGGCCTACCAGCCGCCGTGACGCAGACGCTTGATATGAAGGAGGATCTGTTGGGGAGGTGAGAGCCTTGTTATCGAGCGAAAAGACTCTGATGTATGACTCGGCAGTGCCAATTGCCACCAAGCTGTTGTCCCCAGAAAACTCGATACAGTTGACACTGTCGAAAGTGTTGTGGAATGTGAACATGGTCACACTGATGCCAGGACCTGCACCATCGGTTCGAGTGTCGAGGATACGATAGCGATCCCGCTGCTCCTTGACCCTCGAGACCTCCAATGCAACGTCCCTAGCGGTGGACGGAGGAAAAGGCAGGACTTGGAGATCACGTGGTGCTTCTTCTAGTGGCTCGCGCTTGATAGTTTGCTCGTACTCGTCTAGTAAAGAGTTTTGGCCAGGAGCGGGAGGTTTGACATTGTCATCGGTTTGAAGTTCAGCTTTGACGTCCTCCATCAGGTCATTCTCTGGCGGCGCGAAACCCAGTGAGAGCTTCGACAAAACAGCTGGCGCCTTCGGATGTAGATTCGCAGAACCGGCGTTATGACCAGGAATGCCTTCGTCCTCGGCAGGTACATCCAAGTTCCCATCACGTTGGGCAAGCAGCTTGGCAAGACTACGTTCAGCTCCAAAGGATGCACGGTCGATGACGCGGACGTCGAGGTGAGCGCTGATGATACCCACGATGATGCCTCCGCCTTCGGTCTCCTTAGCTTCAAGATACATCATGAGGGTCGAGTATGCCATCTGGCTGAGTGAAAGGCGGTACTTGTTGTTCCTGTACAGCTGAGCGATATGATTTTGCTCGATGTGCTCCGGCTCGAAGATTCCTGCAAGGGCGCGGAGGTCATCCTCGTGTTCCGATTCGAAGGCGCCTCGGAAGCGCTGGAAGAACTCTGATGCGTCATTCGAGAAGAATTCGTTGACGCATTGCAGGAAGGAGTAGACGAAAAGAGGCCACAGAATGCGCTTGAGCTCCGGCTTGTAAATCTCGAGAACATTGTCGACCCAGGTTTGAGTGGCGTCAAATGCGCGACCGTACTTCTTCCCACCCATGTCATTGATGTTGGTGGCGATCGGGGTTCCATGGGCATCAGTGTGCTGGCTTTCCTTCCGGAGCATAGCCTCAGTCCTGTTGTAGCCCTTCTTCGACAAGTACTCGAGCACCTTTGGGAAGATCTTGTTAGCTTCTTCCTTTTCTCTCTTCGTCTTGAGAGGCGGAGGCCGTGACATGGTGTTGCGCCCGTGGAGGCGGGCGATTTGATTGTTGTGGTGGTTCGGGTCTTCCATGCCGGGGTTGTTGCAGACTGAAGGAGGGCAAAAGTGCGGCGAAGTCTTTATAGGACATTCGGCGGCGCCGGTCGTAGTGAATGAGAAGTGAAGGCAATCAGCGTCACAAGCATAGTCGACTTACAATTTGATTGAGATTCTGTTGCTGGGCCTGTTGGCCGCCAGGTGCCGCAGCGGGTGGCGCGTTCATACCGCCTGCACTTGGAGGGCCAACGCTCGCCGTACGCGACGGCGGCGGAGGCTGCGAAGACATATTGATCGGACTCCGGGAGCATTCACGTGTGGTAGTGAAAGATGTCGATGGGCATTGTCGATGTCGCGAAGTGCAGTCGCGGAGGCGCCAGTGCGGAAGTATCCGATAGAACTAGTTCTAGCCGGGTAAAGTTGACACATGTAGGAGGTACACTCGCGTGCGAACATGTTCCTCTTCCACAACAGAATGGCCGCGACAACGATCTCATCATCAGAGCGCATTCGCGAACTCTCGGCCATCAACAGCGATGCCGCAACGCTTGCCACACACGCTGGTCTCGCCATCAATGCGCTAACCAACAGATCGCCCACAATCAACGACGACGACACGCACATGACCGACGCCGCGAGCACGACAGTAGACGCGCGCAAAGAAGCCTTCAAACAGCACACGCAGTCATTCACCGAGACTCTGCAGGCTGTGTTTGCTAGGTTGCGACGGCACGCGATTGCGCTGGAAGAGGCAGGTATCATCACATCCGAGACGAGTAAGCTGGGCATATCGATTCCACGAGTAATGCCACGGCCTGCTGGCGCACCGCAGCCAGGACCCTCAGCGAAGCCTGCAGGAGGAGCATCACAGGCAGCACGCAATGAGCCTGATCGCATCACGAATGGTGGGTTGGGCAAGTTCGATGTGGCCTTCCTGAACAGCCAGGGCAACAAGGTGGGCGAGGAGAAGGAGGCCGAGTTGATGCAAGAGGCGAAGGAGCTGTTGGAGCAGGCGCTGGCTCAAAAGAATAATGCTACTTGAACACTTGAACAAGCTGGAGCTTGATAAGACCATGAGTGAAACAATACTGCTATTGACACCAGTGCATACTGCCTGAACAAGATGAGTGCGAGCTCGAAACCGTAGGCCGGAGACAGTGCTTTACATGGCCGCAGCGAATATGTCTGCGGATCTGGCTTGGCAGTTTCCCTCGCGAAAGAGCGCACAAAGCCGCTCACTCGTGACTAGGTAGCCAATGTCCAGGACGTTCACCTTCATGAGAAGAATCTCAATCGCTGAATTGCCAGATCTCGCACGGTTTGCGACTTCTTAAAGCAAACCCGTCATTGCTCGAGGCCCGCCGCACCACCAGCATACCACCAACACTCCAGGCACGGCATCATCGACCATGTATGCATCCACAGCACGACCTGCCGTCAGGCGCTCGAACACATGGGATGACTTTGCAGGCCCAAGGCGAGGCTCAGTCGTCCGAGTACGCCTATGACACCACCACTACCACAAGTTACACTTCTGCGCGCACCGCTGCCAGGCAGGAAGGCCTACAGTGTCGACCAAATGACGTCCACGGGCTCCCTTCACCAAATCGACACCAACATTCCTTCAGTACTACATCACCCATCATCGCCGTTCGACTTGGCGAATCCGCGACCGGGTTCCACGTCCATCGCAGCCCTGTAATACAGTCCTCCGTCTTCATGCAGATGAAGTGCAAGCCCGAGTGGCTTAAAGGTGATTCTGTGATAGAGCTGTCGGACCACAATCCAGAGGCGTTCGCGATCTACTCGAATTGGCTCTACCCTAGCATCGTCGACAGCACACCTGGAGGACGTGACCCGATCCCAGCGGCACAGCACAGGGAGTGGATTGACCTAGCGAACTCCTACGTTCTCGGTGAAGCTCTCATCGATCCCATCTTCAAAGACGACATCATGGACTCGATCCGGGCGAAAGCCCTCTGAGAATCCAGGGACACAATCTGGGAAGCGGCAGTCGAACTTGTCCAGATTGTCTACGAGAGCACTCCAGAGAAGGCACATGCTCGTCGCTTCTTGGTGGACCTTTAGCGCTATCACGCTCACCCAAGACATCTCGACGCCGGAAAGGACAATTTACCGAGAGAGTTTCTGTATGAGCTAGATTTGGCGCACTCTGCTGATACGTATAAGCCAGCTGTGTATGGCTTCTCGGGTAAACGGTCAGCACAGTGCAGCTATCATTGTCATGGTGCTGGGGAGTGTTATGTAGATGGCAGGAGTTGAAGGCAAACACTGGTCACATCGAGTGCTGCGAAACGCCAACCGGATAGCTGCGTCACGAATACTGGCGACTAGCGTCATGGTCTGTGCTTCGCTAGACGAGTTGGATAATTCTGCTCACGAGACTCATGCGGCTCTTCTGGCAGCTACCGTCGTAATTGTACACTGCAAGAATCAACAACTGACGAAGTCTGCCTTTGACAACATAGGTCCAATATCGTGGCACTAGACTACTAGCCCAAATGGCAACAATCTCTCAAGCTCACTGGTCTATCTGCCCAAACAGATGTCGTGGAGTAATAATCACGGACAGCCTGATGTTGTACTGTCTCTCAGCATCACCACTCTCCGTACATTGTCGTCCCTCATCGTGGGCACATGAGGCCTGACGTGCTAACCTCCAGCGCCGATGGTACGAACCGATCAGCCTGCCGACTGAAACGCATACAAATGCCGGCTGATCGGCGCGGCGGTAGATGTTTGTACAAAATTTCGAAAATTAACCTTATCCGACAATATCCTCCCGGGACGCATTGCATGCTGTGAGCAGCACGGAAGAGGTGACGGTATGGGACGATTTTTCGCCTTTGAAGCGTCCGACGGACACCTTCAGCGCACCACTCACCGCACAGAAGACTCCCGTGCCGAGCATCATGGCCCGAACGACCACCTCACCACCCCAAGGGATCGACCATCTCCTCCGACCCAGTGCTTTCACCCATGGCCTCTCATCCCCCGACAACGCTCCCACCTGACACCACCTCCAACAGCTGCCTCGAAGCCCTCCTCGTGTAAATATCCTCAACACAATCTTCGTAGCCGCCCTGAAATATCGCGACCAACGGGTCCACGTCCCCGATCTGGACGCTCTGCCTCCGGACTTCACCTTCCGCGACAAATTTGTGCCCCATTTACGTAGTCGGGTCGCAGAGCACGTGGCGCGATGGTAGCAGCTCGCTGCTATGGAGCTGGAGTTAAGGCTTAAGGTCCTCAAATGAGAGGTTTTGGTGATGAGAGGTTGTGGTGACGAGAGGTTGTGGTGGTGGAAGGGAGTGTAAAGCCGGAGATACGGGTGGTGGGCGATGTTGTGTTAGGTTGGAGACGATGACCAGGGACGGCGTGGGAGTGGTTGTGCTTGTCGGATTGGTGTATTTTGGACTGGTCGTCTGGGCGGCGTATAGGTCTTATGGATCAGATGGCGGCGAGTGCGGCTTGTTACAAAGTGAAGAACATGGAACCTCCTACTCCTCCCGGCCACGTACTGCAACTCCCCACCTCACATAACCCTAGGGTACACCTCTCCCACTCCTCGTGGCCTTGGCCAATTCGCTCTGCGCCTTGTCATCCGCATACCTCTGATAAATCGGCAAATAATGCTCTCTCTCGCTCGTCGTATTCTTAATACTCGGCCTCTCCTCCAAAGCCTTCATCCACGCCCTAAGCCTGTCCCACTCCTTTCCCTCCCCCATCTCCAACCCCTCCTTGAAATGATCAAAAATCCAAAGACGCACCTAAAGTAACCGTCGTCAGTCAACCACCCAAACTCCCACAAGCCAACACACAGCAAAGGAGAAGACTTACAACCCAAGGTGCAATCACAAAATCAATCAAACTCGGCTCCTTCCCAAAGAAAAACGGCCCGTCCGGATCCATCTCCTTCGTCAACTCCTTCCACTTCCCCAAAAACTCCTCCCTAACCCTCCCTAACCCCTCCGTATCACTCATAGGCTGAAACTGCAAAAATCTATGAAACGCCGGAATAATCCTGCTCGTGCAGAAATCGGTCCAGATTCGAGTTCTCGCCTAGCGAATGTCAGTATCAGCAGAAACTTTTCTACCACGTGCCTAGGCTATAGAGCAGCAGCGGCGTCGCGGAGAGATGGGAGGGAAAAGAGTACTTACACGATCATACGGATCCTTCGGCAACAAATGCGGTCCATGATCCGGATACGCTTCTTCCAAAAACTCACAAACCACCGTACTCTCGAACAGCGGCTTATTGTCGTACTGCAGCGTCGGAACGAGGCCGCGAGGATTCAGGTCTAGGAGAGATTTCGGTTTATTGTAAGGGTTGACTTCGATGTATTGGTAGGGGATTTTCTTCTCTTCGAGGACGGTCTATCCTTGCCATGTCAGTCTTCACCCTAGTAAAGTCCTTTGAGCGGCAGAGAATCGCCACTTCTTCTTGAAACATGCGCCTGACTGGGTCTCAGGGAGCGGAAGGGGTATGCTGTGGGAACGTACCCAGACGCGTTGGACAAAGGGACAGAACCATCCTGAGTAGAGCTTCAGCGGTTGCTCGGCTTGATGGGCGTCTACGATGGCCTTTGCTGGGCCGGTGGCGACAGGGTGGAGGTCTGCGTCGGGATGGGAGCCCATATTGTGCAGTTCCTGTACTGGAAGGATGAGAATGATGTTAACGTCGATTCACAATTCTGTTGTTCATCTATATACCTGTACTGTGGTATTAGGATTCATGCCTTAGTAATTCAGTATTGATCTGCGCGGCCTCCATGACGTGCGGTGGGGTATCATCACAACCAAACCAAAGTTCCCGCCCTTCGAACCATGCATCCTTGTCAATCGCGAAACCTTGCCCTGACGACCTGACGCCCTGATCCAAACTTCTCATAACTCATTAGGCTCTTCGCGAGCTGTGTGCTGCTGTCGTTGATCACATTACTGCGCACCCAGGTTTGACAAACTCCTCCCCATAGTCCCTAAGCATCTGAGCTCTCTCATTCTCCTTCTGTCGCTTCTTCACTTCCATCGGGAAGAAGACGCCCAAAAAGTCCATAGTCTCGAAATCAATGTTCTTGCCAGTTGCAGCCATGACGGACTCGGCGTTGCACATAGGACACTTCTTCATGCCTTTGCCTTGTAGCTCAATGACGCAGCGGATGCAGAAGACCGATGTGCAGCAGCCGAGGTTTACTGGACGCCATGCCATGCCGTAGCAGACTGGACATATCCAGTCATCGAGCTGTGGTACGATTGCGAGGACTTTGCTGCCCATCTCGGCCTGCATATCCCGGGCGATCGAGTTTGCGAAGCCACCGGCGACGTTCTTGCCATTGGTGAGCATTTCCGGGTATTTGATTTGCAAGGTTTTGACGAAAGTTTTCCCTTCGAGACCAGTCTGCTTGTCGAACTTCTTCAGAATCTTCTTCATAGCTTGTGCGTTCATTTCTTGGAAGTGCATTGCTTGAAGGATGTCAAGGTTCAAGTCTAGGAAGCGTTGAGCAGCGACCTTTGCTTGCGGTGTCTTCATCTTGGCCAGCAGACCCGTCTCGCGCAGCTTCTGGTCGTACTCTTCGAGGTTGTGCTTCGCTTCGTGAAATGTGATGGCACCACGACTTTGCTCTGTCTCCTTGTAGAAGATTGGGTTCTCAAGGTATAGCCTGAACATCTCGCGCCAGAAGTATAGATCGCGGTAGGAGATCTCCCTGTGCGCTTCGAAGCCTTCCTTCACTGGTGCGACGACGTCTTCAACTGCGTCTCCCAAGTCCAAGATCTTATCCTCGAGAGCATGAGTCTCCGAGTCGCGTAGAGTCTCTAGGCCACCCAACTTTGGCTCGAGCATGTCGAAGAAGTCTTGCGCCGACGACAGCGGCACTTGTATCCATCTCGTCTCGGGTGTTTCAGGTACTAGTGAGTGCTTGCGCTCGGGCGAAGCTTCGTCGGGTCCCACAGAGAGGTGTCGCTCGACTCGCGATGGTCGTCGTCCCTGGCGCTCCTCAACGTGCCTTTGGCGGCCGGCAATGACCATCTCGTGCTTTGCCAACTGCTGCAGCGACGCCTTGGTCTCTGGGGCGAGTCGCGCGTCCAAGGGTGTTCCATTGCTGTCGACCAGTATCCGTAGCTGGGGCGTGAACTCCTCTTGTATGGCATCAAGTGAAGGGTTTGCGGCGGAGAAGTAGTCCTTAAGGGAGCTTGGCTTGGGTGTCTTTGGCTGTGCGACCACCGCGCTCATGGCATGGAGGGTGTGTTCGTCGAGGCCAAGGCTTTCCAGCTCGCGGTGGACCTTCTTGATGCACTTCTTGAGGTGCTTGTACTCAATCGCGTTCTCGACCCATTCTTGTGGAAAGCCTTCGTTGGCCAACGCCGTCTCGTATTCGTGCCCGAACTTCATGTTGGCCGCCGGCGACTCATGCGACGGTCTTGTATGGTGTGGTCGATCTCCGTGGTGCTCGGAGGTGCTTCCTAGGTGTTGTGTGGTAGTGATGGTGGATGAGTGGAGGTGGCGTCGACGGACTATAGTGGGATGTGGAGTGTGTACAGCGTGGGAGTGGAGTCTGTGTAACGCAGGGCTGAGGCATCGTTAAGTAGCTGCGATAAGGTACCATCAGAGAAAACTCTTCCATCGGGCTGGCGCAGGCCATAGTCATGGCGTATCCGACCGTATGTAGCCGCGGACCAGACCACAGACTAGGGTGTTTGCTTAGTTCAGTACGGTACAACCATTCGCGCTTCGCTCCCGACCGGGCGCAGACCCATTGCAGGGTGCATCCTGAGCCGTGCGCGCGTGATGTTGGTTGGACAAGCTGTGCGAATGATGTGCAGGAAGGGAAGTGCTTTGTGCTCTTCGAGAACCTGTGTGCAGCGATATCGCTCGCTTCCGACGTTGTGGCGCTCCCAAGCTTCGACCATTCCGCTTTCGTCAACAACCACGAGGTAATCCCGTCCCGACCCGTACGCTGTTTAAGCACATAAGTTCGCGGAATCTTCTCCGGCGCGGCGAGAAGACCGGGGTGCAGACATTTCTCGAAAGTGAGGTGTCATCAAGGTACAAGTCTGGCCAGCGGGCGCCGCAGAGATGGGCCAGAGTCAGTCCTCTGGCGACGCCGGCGGTGGCAGCAGGGGCGGAGGGGAGGTGAAGACGAGCTATTACGTCCTGCTTGGCATTGACCGAAATGCCACCGAGGAAGAAATCAAGAAGGCCTACAGACGCAAGGCACTCGAGCTGCACCCGGACCGCAACTATGGCAATGAGGAAACCGCGACCAAGACATTCGCAGAGATCCAGGCAGCTCACGAAGTGCTTTCCGACCCACAGGAACGCGCGTGGTATGACAGCCACGAAAGCGCCATTCTGCGAGGTGACGACGCCACGGACGATGCCCCAACGTATGAGGACGTGCGTGTGACTACTGCCGACGATGTCGCTCGCATGGTGAGCAAATTCAATCGGAACGTTGAGTTTTCTGATGCACCTTCGGGATTTTATGGTTTCGTGCGTGAGACGTTCGAGCAGCTTGCTAAGGAAGAAGATATTGCTTCCAGCTGGGAGAATGTCGAAGTCCGTGAGTATCCTACGTTTGGTCACAAGGACGACGAGTATGGCGATGTGGTCAAACAGTTCTATGCCGCTTGGTCTGGGTTCAGTACTGTCAAGTCGTTCTCGTGGCGGGACAAGTACAGGCTGTCAGATGCACCGGACAGATGGATAAGGAGACGTATGGAGCAGGAGAACATGAAGTTGAGGAAGGATGGCAAGCAAGAGTTCAATGAGGCGGTACGATCTCTTGTGCAGTTCATCAAGAAGAGAGATCCTCGGTTCGTGCCCAACACTCAGTCGGAAGCCGAGCGACAGAACGCCCTCCGTGATGCTGCAGCGGCACAAGCTGCTCGTGCCAGAGCCGCGAACGCCGCGAAGTTGGCCGAAGAGGCAGTACCAGAATGGACCAAGGCGAGAGACCCAGAGGAGCTTGCGGAAAGCTCTGAAGAAGAAGTGGAAGAATTGCACTTTGAGTGCGTTGCCTGCAATAAGGTCTTCAAGAGTGAGCGCCAGTGGGAAGCTCATGAAAAGTCGAAGAAGCACCAAAAGGCCATCAAGGAGCTGCAGAAGCGTATGCGGAAGCAGAATGCTCACCTGAATCTCGATGAAAGTGGCACTGACAGTGGTGTCGCCACTCCGGAAGCGGAAGATGAGGAAATGGAAGTTCTGGACGATAAAGGGGCGGGAGACGGAGACCACAGGTCCCATGCCCAGAACAGCGTCGACGATGTCGAACATGATCTTCATAACGAGGCGGCTATCCACTATGCTGAGGACCACGTCGGGACCGACGAATCCAGGGACAATCTGTATAGCCTGGACCACAAGCAGCCTGCAGATCCCCATGCACAGAAAGATGACCAAGACCTCGGCTCCACCTCCAACTCCGAAGACGAGGACTATGCTTCCATATCCACGATTCAAGCACGAATGCAGTCCGCAGCTCTAGATACACCGGCTTCCACAGCCGCATCCGAGGACGATTCTGTTCCTGCCAAACCGAAAATGGGGAAGGCTGCACAGAAGCGAGCGAAGAAAGCTGCAGCCGCCGAGCAGCAAGCAGCGGCTGGGCACAAGTGCCAAGTATGTAACGAGGAGTTCCCTTCTAGGACGAAACTTTTTCAGCATGTTGAGGAAGAAGGACATGCTGCGTTGAAAGATGTCAAGGCTGGTGGTGCGAAGGGGAAGAAGGGGAAGGGGAAGTGATGATATAGACGTAGGACTGTTGTATCTTGTGGGTTCCCAGTGGTTGTAAAAAGATGCCACGACTACCGACACAACGCTGACCCTCTCGGACCAACAGCGATATACACCACGCCAGCATCGGTACGTTGGAGTCTTGATGATCGTCAAGACTCACAAGAGCTTTATGATTGACAGATTCCGAGCTACAGGACTGTGTCGCACGTCAAAGTAAGCAGGGACTAGGGATGGGGCTCACGCTGCTCGGAAACAACAAAAGCAGACCACCCAGCACTGGTCCTCGAATGATCTGCTACACTGTCAAGTCTCACTTCAACCCAAAGGAGGAGTGCTTCTAAATCGAGCAAGAGAGGACCATAGATCCACATGACAGTACCATGGACAGAGTACAGCGTTCGATTCAAAGCCAAACCACGGTAAACCATTGAGAGCTGCGTAGATTGGGGAGCTGCTTCCCGAGCAGGCATGATCCCGGTCGCCGTATGAAAGGTCGGAGGCTTTGACGGTCGTCAAGGAGGCATCGCGTGCCAGTCAGCGCCCATCTTAAGGCCACCTCGACTTCGAGCCGAACCGTTGATTACAAGCGGCAACACATAGACGGCTTTGATCGTGGCCATGCGCAAATAGCGTCAGAAAGTTACGAATCTTTCCTGGGATGGCACAACTGGATCCGCAAAGATTGCTGATAGAATTATCTCATGCGAATGTTGTCTCTGTTCTGCATAGTCCATAACTCATTACCGAAACCGAAGTAGTCGTATCAGAGGTCTGGTAATTAGTGCCAAGACGAAGCTCCTATATGTTTGCATTAGATGGAAATATGAACGCAAACCCCTAATTTTCCGTTTGTGTTTGGCGGCTGACGTGAACAGGACAGCCAAGACGGAGCCACGTCGACGCTGCCACCTCACTTCGCCTCGCTGAACAACCTCCCCTGTACATAACATCGCATCCACTCACTTCTACTTGCAGCTTTGGCTTGATGTCGGTCTAGACTTTGAGCGGCAAGCTTGATTATTCATTGATTCTTGTCTGCGCATATCGTACCTTACATTTGGGTCAACTGTTAGCAGCAGGACAGCCTGACCAACCCCGAAGATAGAGCACTGGTCGACATGTATACACCAACAGCTCATGATGGCTCTGTCGAAAATACGAATGAGATCATCTCTCACGCGACTGATGCCGTGTATTTGCCAGTGTGCGATGAGAAACGAAGAAAGCAGCAGAGCACTCAAGAATTGGAGAGGCATTCAGATCCCTCGATTGCACCATCTAATGCTCCGGTCGAATATCTGAGGTACACAGTAACCCTCAAAAAGTCTGCCATGGACTTCAAGACCATCAACATCTTTCCCGAATCGCCATCGTTAGAACTGCAATCTTGGCAGCTTGTGTACAGCACATCTCACGAAGCTGCTATGCATAGACTGGTGCCAGGAACCAATGAGAAAGCTACAAGCAGGAACATCGCAACGATCAAGTTCCCCAAGGTCATCTGGCCTGGTTATGGCCCGACTATCACCTTCAAGCCCCATGAGGCCGAAATCAAGAAGCGAGGCCTCAGGCATGTAAGTCTTACGGACCGCTTCATGGCGTGCACCGGATGGCTGAGCACAACGTACGGCATCGATATGCCAGCACTTAATGGAGCGAGGGTCGAATGGAAGGTTTCGACAAAACGGGAGCCTGAATATGCGACGACCGAGATTTCTCCTCCCATGAAACCACCAAAGGCTTTCGACGAGAAGCTCTCGAACTCTGTAACACTCAACGAGATTGATGATGCCACCACAGCCAGCACATACCGCGATAACTGGACGCCCTTCCCTACCCAAGTCTTGACCCGCGAGATGTCTGACGACATCTTGGCGACATATACTCGCAGCGCTCCATGGGCCAAGCGGAGCGGGCTTTTGGCCATTCCACGATCCACTTCGCCCTCGGAACATCTTTTCGAAGACATAGTCATCATCTGCGCCGCGATGATTGGCATGCAAGATCGAAGTGGCCTGACATCTGCGCTGATCGAGTCAGCATGTGATCACCTGTCGGGTGGCAAGGTGCAGAGCTGAAGCAGACTCTTTGATGAAGTGGTGCACACGATGGCAGTGCAGTGCTGCTAAAGCGTGGATGCAGAGATCAGGCGCAAACGCAGCCGTCGAAAATGGTGGGTCCGGTTCTCATCTGGGAAGGCACGCCAGAGACTTCACCGGCACGGCAATATTTGCTCGACGTGTGCAAGGCAGGTGTCGATCCTCACGCTCTGAAGAATGGGCATGAGGTTCTGTCCAGAGAATTCTTGCTCGATCTAGTTCACAAGTTCATGTCACCTACGGCTGTCAGCAGCGCGCCGTTCACGAGTTGGTGCCGATACCATGGTCACTGAGTAAAGAAGATCTGCTATCGGCATGATAATGCGGGCACTCGAGCCCCTTCGACCTAGGTGGGCATGTCTGCGAAGTCAGCCACCTCTTGCAAGTAGACAGCTTCGAGCACAAGTAAGAGAGGATACGTCCGACTTGGTCCGAGGGGAGAGCCCGGAGATCACAATGCCAGAGTCATCGTGTTGGAAAGCGGCGGTGACGTATAACCAGTAGACGAGGGTGATTCTTGGGACAATTGCTCTGATCAACCAACGTCCCAAACCACAGACGAGCGTCCACTTTGCGCATGCGCCGCTCTTCCGAAGATCGGTGGAGAGCGTGCCCGCGTGCATAATCTAGATTTGTTTGCAACAGAGGCCAGACTTGTTCTGATCTCTGTTCCATCAGTGTCTCGGCATAGCCTTTGTAGTACAGAGAATGAAACGGCAGTCGCAGAGGAACAGTGTATAGTCCTCTACAGATAGCGCAACGTCAGTGGAAGGACAAGTCACGTGCGGTTGATGTACTCAATACTCCTTGCAATCGCCTCATGAAGATCTATCTAACACATCTTGGGTCCACTCGCATAGCGCCTTCGTCCGGCGCTGTGGATTTACCGGGATGACTTCGTCCTCCGCATCGCTAGCCACCGCTCTGTAATACCCATATATTCTTGCGGCCCATAAGCCTCCTCCGTCTCCCCTTGCTCGTCCCCTCCATTCCCAAATCCCTCAGCAGCACATCGTGATATGGCACGTCGTCCCAGACATAATGCGGATACCGCTCTCCATTTCCATACGTGTGCCTCCTGTACACCCATCTCTGCATCAAAGCGTCCTGATGTTCAAGGTCCTTGACATCCTTGACCGGATCCACAGTAAGCTTGTCATTGAAGAAGGTATAGATCCACAGTCCTATGGTCGTCAGCTTTACTAGCGTAGGAGACATTTGCGCCAAAGCCTACGAATACAAGAGTGCGGTCAGGGAGGCCGGCGGGGATGATGGCGTGGTAGAAGCGTTGAGGTGTATAGACGGGTCTCTTCGTAAGGGGCCTGAGATCATCGAGAACGTCATGTCGTCGGGCGGAGGCGGAATTTGGTGGGCTAGTACGATTTTTGAGCAGGGGAAGCTGCTTGAGAATTTCTGCATCAGCCTTACGGTCTGGAGCGGCCCAATGGTCTGTCTGAGAGGGAGTGTAGTCAATGCTGGGAAGTCTAAGGTCGGCGTGTAGGGTCTTGTCTTTGAAGTCTGAGGCTGGTCGCCAGAGCCAGCCAGAACTGGCGATGATGCCGCCGGATTCGAGGACGGTGCCTTTGGCAAGGTGGACTGCGCGGTTGGACACGTGAGAAATATCTTCGCGATGGACCTGTACCTGAACCAGTGCGAACGAGTTCGAGGATGTCCGTCGAATTATTCAAAGCTGCTAGGGTTGTGACGGTATCAAAGATGTCACAGTCTGGCTCAAGGATCTTGGTACCGGCGTCCTTTCGAAAGCCACTCTGACTGAGCATGCCCTCACCCACGTTCTACCAGAAGCCATGTACAATCTTTCGACCCAACCAGGTTTCGTGCAGGAAATGTCGCCACCAGCCACTGCCGTCTTGTGGTTCGAACATGCATCGGCTCATCCAGCCGATAATCGGGGTTGCGAACAGCTTCTCCGCATTCATCATGCCTACGATCAGCATGTTCATCATGATGCTGCGGATCCAGGTCGGACCGTGACCAGACTGTCGAAGGTTCTCATCGACTTCCTTCCCAGCAGATGCCATATCGTAGATATACTCCCATCCATACTTTGAGCCGCCAAAGATAGTAACGCGATGGAGCTGGTCGTCTTTGCCGAGGACTTCTCTGGCTTCGACAAGGTCGCCAGCATGAAACATTGGTGCGTTGTACGACTCTTCGCCTTTGAGATGCATCCGTTGCGGAGTCACTTGAAGGCTGGTGCCCACGATGAGCTTGTCCGTCATGATGTTGTATTGACGACCTTCGTTGTCCATCAACAATCTCGAGCCGCCTTCGCGCTTCTCTTTTTCCAGCGCTCTGGTCTCATGGCGCACGCGGTGCGCGATGGTGTACTCTTCGGCGAATTCGAGTAAGTACTTGTGTAGTGCTTCTTCAGACTGGTGTTGCAACTGTTCGATGCCAAGATGGTCCCCAAAAGGATGATCTTGGAGCTCAAGTGTGCCTCGCATGTTGTTCCTTTGCAGACCATGATAGATTCTGTCTTCTGACCAAACGCCTGCCATGGTTCTGTTATCCTTCAGAATGACGAGGCTGGTTCCGGGCGCACATTGTATGTATTTCTTAGCTGCTGCTAAGCTCAATATACCTGATGAGATCGATGATCGTTAGCGGAAGCACTCCCTTGCAATACGGTTGATCATACCTGCTCCGACCACTATCACATCGATATGTTCGTCCTCAGTCATGTCGTTCACTGTAGAAGCTGAATCCGAGGAGTGAGTGACCTATAGAGCGCATCATGCCGCCATCATAGATTACATGCATGCCCTACAGCTGAGCAAGCTACCAGGCCAGACACGAAGCATTGGTTGTGTCGATATAGCTTACGTCAGAAGCGAAACCCTCACCGTGAAAGCTTCAGTCATGGCAGTGCCCTAAGCTGTAAGCGAAAGCAGGCCCAGTAGATAGGGCGTCTTTTATAAGGCTGATCAGGCCTTGTCAGCTGTAGCTCCAAGGTGCTCCACCAGGCTTCGGCTACTGTAGTCATCATTGTACCTGTCTCGTGCGAGTCAACTTGAATGCCCACGCCACACCACGCCACTGGCATTTTCCGTCAAGATTCGTGAAGACTTGTGCTTTTTCGAGGTGGATAAGTCCCAGACGTCCTGGGACCCGCGTGACCATCTTAGGATTCGTGATACCAGCGAGCAAGCACGTACGATCCCACCACATTCCCCTCTACCGCTTTCCGTCTCATCAAGGCATCGTAAGTCACAGGTCTGCTTCGGACTCCCAAACGACAGTCAAGCCTCAAGGCTTCGGAACGAAAACCTCATACTCGGTCTACCAGCATCCTCGCAGCCCTCTTGTTTCTATCCATAGAGCGATAATGTGCTCAGAGCGCTTTGCACCCTGTCGATCACACTGCTGCTATTCTGGAGCGTTCAGAATATTCCCCGGCAATGAAGGTCGCAAAGGAGCAATATCAGGCCAAGGAGACGTACGCCATCGACACAATAGCAGCAAGAAAGAAAGAGACGAAGCATGGAATGGAGCGGTTTCAAGCATCGTGACCAAATGTACGCATTGTTATATATGTTAGACTGCTTCTTCACGGCATTTGCCTCATCGCCTCCCTCGTTGTACATTGATGTGCTAAAAGACCATTAACGATGCAGCAAAAGCATCTATGCCCTCGCATCGCTGCCATGATACGAACATGAGCCCCTTTGATGATCACAATAGTCGAAATATGATGACTCCTTGGCGCGAGAGATCGGCGGCCAATTTGAGTTCGCGCCACGATTTCGAAGCCGCGGTCCAGCAGACACATACCTCCTACACGCGATTCCACTCCGAGAACAACACCTTTCAACATCATCCCGGCTTCGCCATGTCTGATCAACATTGATGCGTTGGCGAATACATACGGACACTCTCATGAGAAGAAATGGCATCATCCTCCCGGCTTGAGGTCGAGTTAGACGACTTTGACGAGAAACGCCTCCCACAGCATGACCAGGACATCCTGAATGAAGACCCTCTCAATGCCTCGCCTCAAAACGCCGCGCTATCTCGAGATTCACCCGCCAACACAGCGAAGCCACGAAACACAGACTTCCTGACTGGACTCCGTGGCCTCGCGGCCTTCCTCGTCTTCTTCTATCACCACCTCTCCTGGTTTTACGACCCTCGAGATGATCTCCTTTTCGGATATGGAGCTGGTCCAAATGGCCTTAGGTCGCTCCTTCAATTGCCATTCTTTCGCGTCTTCTTCACCGGCGGGAATGCAGCAGTCGCCATCTTCTTCGTGCTGTCTGGATATGTCCTGTCAATATCGCCGTTGAAGAAGCTGCGGGATGGTCAGCTTCAGAAGACGTATACCAGCTTGATATCGTCAACCATCCGACGTCCCTTCCGCCTGTTCATCCCACCTGCAGGCTTCAGTCTGATCTTTGCGCTCTGGATGCAAGCACCGTTCGGTCTCGCGCCGAAATTAGGATTTCCTGAACCAGAGGCGAATATCTTTGCGGAGCTGTCACGCTGGGTCTGGGAGATCACCCGCCTCATCAATCCCTTCGTCGGCCATGGTCAGCAAGATCACTGGTTCGTCTACAATCCACCGGCCTACACAATCGCCACCGAATTCAAAGGCTCCATCATCGTCTTCGCCCTCCTCGCTCTCTACGGCCGCCCTGCACCCAGTATCAGGATGGCCCTCTTCATCGTGACGGGACTCATATCCATGGGTACATACCAATGGTCCACAGCCTGCTTCATGTGGGGCGTTACTCTCGCTATGAACGACCAAGAACACTACGATCACCACCTTCTCCCTCGACAGATCTCAGATCTCGGCAAACAAGTCCTGTACCACGCCTCTTTCTTCTCCGGCTGGTTCCTCCTCTGCCAACCAGCTGGAATCCGCGAACTTCAAGTCTCCGCAAACACCTTCGGATTCGGGTTCCTGACCCTTTTGATCCCGAAGCAATACGCCGACAACGAGTACTGGCGCTGGTGGCAATCGTGGGGCGCATTGCTGCTCGTCTACGGTGTTCTGCGAATCACCTGGCTGCAGCGCTTCTTCTCAACGAAAGCACTGCAGTACCTGGGTCGAGTCAGTTTCTCGCTATATCTGATACACATGCCCATGATCTGGACGCTCAGCGACAAAGTCTATCGTGCATTCGGCAGACAGGTACTGCCGGACATTACCTCCCGGCTCGACAACCTATTCGTGATACCAGACTTTGGAATCCACGGCTTGACGACGAGGTTTCTGGTGTCGCTGGCTTTCATCATACCTCTGAACATTGCAATAGCACACGTCGGAACAGTATACTTGGATGAGCCAAGCGTGACAGTGGGAAGGAAGATTGTCACGAAGTTGGGAATAGAAGGGAAGCGATAGAACAACATCGAATCCAAACTCAACCAACCAAATGTACAGACAAAGGCTTACCAGAGAATCATTTATAAATGATTCAAAGGTAATGTACACTAAGACATTACTCATAACATCATCATCATCATCATCATCATCATCATCACCACCTCCATTTGAATCTGAATCTTCCTCCCATCAACCGTTTACGAAGGAACAACCCCATTCGAAATACTCTCGTTGAAAAAATTCCCGGCCACAGGCTGTCCCAACCCTCCTTTCATCGTATATCCCAACAGATCAAACGCCGGCCTGACCTGCGCGCCGACCACGTTAGGTTCATATCCGGCCGGCTCACGGTACACCAAAAAGGTGTATCGATGCTGATCGCCTGGGGACACCGGGGTCGGGGTCTCGAAAATGGTGGTAGTCTGCTTGTTCGCTCCGCCGACGCCGGAGACGTACCAGTGCAGGAAATTAACGCGTGGTTGACCAACGCCGGGGAGGCCGTTGGGACCGGGGACGTCCGGGTCGACGAGGAAGAGGGAGTAGGTTTGGGTGGATTTGTCGCCCTTGGGGCGAGTGAAGACGACTTGGGGGGCTTCGGCGGTTTCTGGTAGGGTGCATTTAGGGAGGGAAGTTTCCTGTTTGGTTATGGTGTTGTTGTTGTTGCTTACCGAGAGTTGTGAATTGGTTGCCAAGGTCGACTTGCTTGGTGCCGAAGGTTGCCTCGATGGCGGCGACTGGGACGATGCTTGGGATCAGGGTTGGGACGACGCCGGATGCCGTGAAGGAGGACCTGACGCGGGCTGCGGATGCTGGGCTGATGCCAATGCCGTTGATGTTTACATTGGAGCTCTGGCGCTTCTCGAGCTCAGCAAGGGGAGTGACAGCTGGTGCTGCTGGAGCGGCAGATGCCAGCGAGAATAGCAAGGTGGCTATGATGGAGTACTTCATCTTGGGTGGTATATGGAACGTTGTCTTGAGTAGTGTGACTAAAGTTAAGCAGATCAGGATCATCTACCGTTCTACGATGTTCTTATACAGCTCCCTGGCGACGGACTAAAGGCTCTGCCCAGCACATCGCTGCACCTTAGCGTAGAATGCAACGCAGATCCTGCAGCCGTTCCCTGTGTTTTATTGATCTCCATCCTTCGCCTGCGGATTTCTCAAGGTGAGGACTGGAATATGCCTCATGCGATGCAAAAGCCAAGCGGGAACGAGATGCTGCAGCTGCGCGTCACCTACTCGCCGTGTCACTTGGCAATGTACCTCACGGTGAAGGTGGCCAGGGAAAACCACGCATGAGCTCCGTGATTGTGGTACAGAGACCCATTGCCGAGTACGATGACGTGCTGCCAGCGCCATGCGCAGAGGCAAGCGGAAGAGCCTCATACTGTAGCTTATTGACGCCACTTGCAACGCTCTGCATACTTCTGGAGAAGTGTGCGAACGCATCATCCTTTTCCGACAGAACACTATGCGTTTTCAGTATCTGTATGTGTATTCGTGGAGATGAAGTTGAAGGGTTGATAAGCCATGTGTTAATGGCTTCTCTCAGACTCAGCAACAACGTGCTCGATGTACATTGTCGGTGTTATTGCTTCTGTGCCCGCAATACAAGAGTTGATCGACACGACGATCCTGATCAATCTTCGATCAGCATCGTTGCGGGGTGCGTTTGATCTGCGGTAGCATTTACGAGGCCAAACAATGGAATTCGGTGCGATCTCCGAAAGGTATGTGTGATCACAGGCACGACAGACGAGAAGTTGTTGGAGTAAGAGAGCAAGTACCTTCCGATGTAACGCTGCTTTCCAGGTTGACAAATGGTCCACCCTGCGCGGGGGCGCATAGCCAAGGACGAAGTTGACGCGCTCCATGGCGACTAGTTCGCGTGCGGCGCCTGCACTTATCAGAGTGACTAAGGTACATTGTTGGGACGTGCCTTGACGGCTGGGTATGCGGTGATGCACACCCACACCTGCCTCGCGCTGCTGGAGCTCGACATACGTATATGCACATGTGCCTGGAATGCTCGGAAGAAATGGCAGTTGGATCATGAGGGCGCTGCCTGTCCAGAGACATGTTCGTTGTCGTCTGCCGATGCGTGTAGGCAAGCTCTTTCCCGGTGCTGATTGTGGCGTCGGATAGTTCTAGCTCGGCGGGGCGAGGTACAGTAGCAACGAAAGGGGTCGGTTGTGTCTGGGCTTAGGATGTGGACGGGAAGGTGTTCGAGTCAAGATGCTGGGAATACGTTCGTGGCTTCCTGATCCTCAAATTCTTTTCAGCCACAAGCCCGTGCGCCGAGCTGAACCTGCATAATCGTAGTACAGAACTAGTATATGCAGGGTACAGGGATCGGAGAATCACCTTCAGCATGTCCCATTATCGTCTTCTATCGTCTCGTTGCCTGGAGATTTCCTGCTATCATCAGCAGGCTGCTATCATCAGCAGGACTGCCCTCATCACAAGCATACTGTTGCAGCACAATCTTGGCAAAACACACCGACAGCGCCCCGCCACTAGGCATCTCACAACTGAAGGCCTCCCTGAGGGTCCGTTGTCGACGGAATGTGAGGAACCTATCCGAGCGATGCAGCACAAGGCCTGGCGAACACGAATCTCACCATATCGCAACATTTGGTAGACATGAACATCTTGCAGCTTCCGGCCGAGCTGCGAACCGGAATCCTGGAAGAGTTCTTCATCGCTGGTACCTATCTCGTCGGGAAGGAAGTGTATGTCAATGAGCATTTTCGATGCCGACAAATTGATCGCGACACTCGCCGGGCCCTCAAACGTTGGGCAGTCGTTCGTCTGGTCTGTCACCGCTTCCAGCAAGATGCCGATGAAGTCTTCTTTCGCCACTTCCGAGCCACTCGATCCATAGGAGCTCTGGCACCTTTGGAGTCAAGCTGGACTTCTGAAGTCGCCAGCTTCGTCCTCGCCAGACTAAGGCATCTCAGCCTAGCAATGATTGTCGGGAATTCCACCATGATCGTCCTTCGCTTGGAACTTCGCAAGCGCTACGACACCTGGTCTTGCGAATGGAAGAACGATGTCTATCATGACCTGGGCAAAGACGATATTGTCTCAGAGCGGAGGATGATTCGGTCCGGATTGCCGTTCGTCGAATGCCTGCTGTCCCTGGTAACGCCAGGTAAAGGACTATGCTACGACGATATTGAGGACGTGAGGCAAATCATGGCGAGACAGTGTACTGTGGACCTACCCATCGGGCCGAATGCTGATTCTTGGGATACCGAGGACTATCCAGCGAGGTTTGGCGCAGACATAGAAGTTTACGACGAAGATGCGACCGAAGCAGAATCACCAGAAATCGGCGGAGAGCAGGAGGAGGAGACTCCAATGTCCAATACTAAGGTAGGCAGCATTCTGGTAGGAGACGTCGACGCCTTCGCGGCGCGAGAAAGCCCTCCGTTAGTGTCTGAGACGCAGCATCGGAACTCTCTCCTCGTGTTAGAATTGCAAGGCAGGACTTACATGGCACCCGCGCAAGCGAGCAAGAGTTTTGATCAAGATCTGGCCCTCCTCGAGGATTGCGAGCTCATCACGAAATACAATCTGCAGCAAGTCCGGACCAGTGTGATGCAGAAGGCACGCAGGACGATCGGCGGGAGGTGCAAGAGCTCGGCCAGAGCTTGCAGTTCCAGAATTCTTGGAGTGGTGTCGAGAGTGTCGAGGACAGCTTCTTACCTGCAGACTGCATAATCTGTATAGTTCATGATCAGTCACGCGAAGCTCAAGCGTAGAAACCCGTACGCACTCGGTCAACTACCAGAGATTCGAAGGAAGATAGCCTAGAGCTTGGCTGAAGACCGCTTCGAGCCGCTGAAGTTGCACATCGCTCGTTCGGCCCGGAACCTCTCACCACATGCGACTTCACTTCTTAAACATCTTTACTTCGCATTTAAAGTCCCTGATGACACCGGTAGCCACCACAAACACCATCAAGGTACGGACACAAAGCGCGAAGTCTCTTGCATTTGGTTATACAGTGCTAACCTCCGAAGCAGCAAACCAAGATGACGGACGACAGTGACAACGCACGTTCCGCCCTGTGGCATGTGCTACTCACAGCATGGAATCTCGTGTGGGCCATCTGAACATCTGTGGGCGTCAAAAGCACTGCGGCCAACAAGAGAACACAGCGAGCCTCGCAACCCCAGAGAAACATCAACGTCCAATCTCTACCACGAGAGCTTCGCGATCGGATCTACTTCTACGCAGTCATCGACGACGACCCCATCTACCTCTGCTTGGCCAACAACTACCGCGGCGATACGGAAGGCTCTACACACTGCGACCTCTACCACCCCAAGAACCCTTCTGAGAAGCGGCAAACCGCTTACAATCTCTTCCGCACGAACCGTCAGATCCGCGCAGAAGTGCAGCAGCTCTTCTTCACTGCTAACACCTCGAATTATACTTCACCATCTTCTCGCCTGTTCGGAAGCAGCTCATGTCTGGCTGCATCTGTCCCAGCATCCTCAGGTACACCAAAGCATCGCGAGTGAGCTCATGCCAGACTTTTGGTCGCAAGTTTTTCCTTGAACACCAGTACGGCAAGGCTGTGGTCAGCGAGGAATGGACGCAGCAAGAGCTGAAAGCAGCGGCGGGGAGTGAGATATTAAGAATACCAGGATCGACTACTTCTGTCGAGTCTACTGCTGAGATCCTGGCTCGTGTGCAGCAGGGTTTCAGTGGCGTTGATCTCTCGGGTGGCTTCAATGAGGATGTCATCAAGGGGCTCGATCAGGCACTGTTCCACGGGCATCAAGAGGAGATCGGGAGAGACCTGGCCAGTACTGACTTCATCTTTGGCACACATGGCGACAGGTTGGCCGACCGCGAGCTAGAGTGTTTACCAGGGACGAGGATTGGTGCGAGGAGTGTAATATGTGAAGCAAGACATCTCCCTCCAGATTACAGCATGCGACTCACAGGAAGCAGATAAACAGAGTTAGGTGGCCCTGTTGCCCGCGCCTTCGGGGATGACAAGCAACACATTGGCGCCTTCGTAAGAACGACCGACAAGATCAGACGAACCTAGCGATTGAAGTGCCCATCCCAAGTTTCAGTCCCTTCTCCCACTTCCCTCAGTATTCTGTCACATCGCAGAAGGATGGATAAGCTGGCGCTACCGTACAGTGCGTCGTTGCAAAGTTTGAGATGGTGCTCTTGCAGTATGATCGACGCGGACAAGGTTTGTTGGCTAGCGCTGCTGCGCATGTGAGGCAGGCGCGTTGCTTCATTTCGACATTCTACAAAACTTCCCTCGTCCTGCAGCAAACACATCAACTCCAACGCCCAACGACAACTCGAACGCAACATTACGAGCGCCACCGACAGCATTAACAACACTAGCAACACCGAGCACAGTACGCGGACACATCGACATGCCATTCCAACGCTTCGGCTGACATCCCCTGGGAAGAATGCCTTCCACCTCCAATAACGCCAACTCTGCAATCACCAGCAGCCGCACCGGCTTTGTTGATCTCCCGCCTGAGATCAGGAACGAAATCTACTACTTGGTCTTGAAGTAAGATAAACCGCTCCGTCTCTGTCATGGACACTGAGACAAGCTGTTCCGATTTCGCCAACCGTACAAGAGAGGAACCGGTCAGACTGAATATATCGATGGAATCAACCTCCTTCGAACTTGTCAGGACGTGAACCGTGAGGCTTCACCTATCCTCTACGGAGCCAATGACTTCGAGGCACCACAAGATCTCCGCGCGCTTCACACCTTCCTCGGCGTCATTGGAGAATCGCGTCTACACGTCCGCCGAATCCACGCCAGCGCTGCACTGTCAAACAAAGCGCCCCTGCAAAGCGTAATGTCGCGGCTGAAGGACCCCCAAAAACTTGGAGAAGTTTAAGCTCAAGTGGTACCCTGGGTCGATGCCGGTCAGCATTGCAGCGGCACAATGTCGTGTCTTTGTCCAAGCGCTGCACAGGATTCGTGGCGGCACAGTACAGGAAATCGTTGATGTCGTAGGTTTCGCACCTCCGGAAGAGTACACCAGGTCCCCGTACTGGACGGCAGAAGACTTTACGCGGTTCAAGACATGGGTACAGAGGAAACAGAGGAGTTCAAGCGCGAGCTGCGCAAGTTCCTCGAGTGAGGTACGTCCTAAAGTCGGAGGCCAGTCGAAGGCCAAAGATGTCGCAGAAGAAGAACAGCACCATCTTGGACTTCAGTGTACATCGCTACTTCGAAAGCGAGATGGATCTTCGGTCCGTAACCCTGCTTGATGGTTCGTACCGTGCTGACTTGGCATCGCTGAAAGGAACCATTAGGGAGCCTCTACTGTCGGAAAGAACATGAAGAAGAAAGCTCCTCCCACCACACCGCTCGTCGTCACGTCGTCTGACGAATAGCCAGAGCCAGAACGACTTCACTCACTTCCACGTGCGCTCCACTGGCGGCCGAATGACTACATGCCACCTCCCTCACCCTCCCCTTTACCGAAGCATCCATCGTGCTATCGTCGCCAAAGGTGAGCTTAATGGCCGCCCTTGTCTTCTGCGATGTCCGCCAATCTGAAATATGATTCCCTTGACCTGCTAACAAGGCGACGCTCTCCTCTGGCGATCCTGTCTTTCGCACGGCCCGCCTCTTAGATCGTCGGCAACCCACCCAAACTCCCAAACGTCGTGATCCGATACCGGTCCAACTCCCTCAAACACACCCCAGCCGCGACATACCGAAAACTCCTCAACTCCCCCAACCTCTTATCCTTCAAACCTTCCTTCTTCACGGCCACATCAAAGCACGCCAGCGCTCTCGGCAACGCCTCAATCTCGCGCTCGTTGTAGTGGAGGTCAATCAGATCGTCAAGATTACTGGCGGTCTTCATGGCTTCGTCGCCTTTTGTGATCCGCATGCAGGCGTACTCGGCGACGGTCTCGAAGCGTTCGCGCATTTGGGTGGACTGTTCGCGGAGAGGTTTACCCTGAGGACCGCCTTGGCGCCCGAGGATTTGGCCGGAAAAGATTTCGGCTTCAGAGAGAGGGGCGTGCGGGGAGGGCTCGTAGTCGTAGAGGAGCGAGAGGAGGGAGTCTTCGTAGCTGGGAGGGTATTAGTGGATTGTGTACGAGCGCAAGGGCGGGAGGCGCTTACCTTGAGCGGATGTTGGCTGCGAGGGTGAGGTGATGGTCGTAGAGGACACCGTATTGTGTTGCCCACTTCTTGACATACGCCAGCAGTACGCTCATCAGATCATCTTGCAGTGGTCGAGAGCTGATCTGGCGATGCTGGTTCTGCATGTTGTGAAGAAACTTGCCCTCATCGATTGCTCGGTAGAGGTGACCTAGAGCTTTCTCGCTGCGGTAGAAACGTGTTCGACGGCGCTCGGTATCGAGCCCCTCAAAAGCGTAGTCTTCTTCATCATCGGCTTCTTCAAAATCAAGGAAGCCTCCATCAGACACAACAACCCGCGGACTTGGCGCCATGAAGTCCGGCTTGACTCGTGTGTATCGAGGAATCTCCTTGATATTGACGGGTATTCCAGTCTTGGAGAAGTCCACAGCTGTTGATGCCATGCCAGCAAGCTTGATGCAGTCAGGATCGAGTACGCCAGCCGATCGCTGATCAGCAAGCTGCAAATGAGTGGTACAGATCATGCCCAGAACATCTGACTCCATGAACGTGACAAAGAAGTCGCTCATATCCTTGCGTACGACATCGCGGTCAAGTTGAACAGCAGACACACGAGGATAGTCTGCTGGCTGGAAAGTTCGTATTGGCCTCAGCTTTGGATCCCAGATAATGTTGTAGAGATCACCGTCGAGGTCACCACCACCGAGCTGACTTGGCAGATCACGGTCGCCATGCTTGCTGAAGACGATCACATTCGATAGCCGTTTCAAAGGCGAGGTCTGGGGCACGTCGACGGCGTTGACGACCTGCATGTCGCCGGGATGTAGAGCTGGAGAGCGAGTGACGATGACATCGTTGGCCACCACGACCTTCCTCCCACCTTCAGCTTTCTCAGTGACCACATAGATCTCTCGTGGACCAAGGTAGCCAGTCTCGTCCATGATGCCGTAGAGTGTCACGCCCTGCTCGACAGGAATGCGGCCTTTGTACTTGATATCTCGTAGCTTCGCAACCACGGCCATCTCGACCACACTGTACACGAAGTGGTCGTGGTGATAGTCAAGTCCAACCTGGCCGAGGTATCGAATCAGCTCTGACAATCTTGTCGCTCTGCATGCTTCGGAGTCGTCGAGGAAAATGGCAGTGTTGATGCAAGACGCAGTCATCCGCTGAAGATGGACCATGGCAGCGTTCTGAAGGTCCACGAATGTGCTTATCGGAGTTCCAAGATCTTCCATCACCTTGATGAAAGGGCGGTTGAGGACCATGGGCAGTGGTCGGAAGGCAGCACCGCAGATCTCCAGATCCCAAGTCGCGGCGGTCTCATACTTCTTCATGTTGGGTCTGATCATGAGTCGCTTGCCTGGCAGACGCGAATCCAACGCCACCATTCCTTTCGAGCCTTGAAAACGGATCTGCAAAGCTGTTGGCTTCAAGAGCTTCTTCGAGCCATACCTGCGATGCACGCTCTGAAGCAGCCTCTCTGAAATTGTGCCGACACCATCGCTGAAGTCTCGGCCATTCCGCTCGACATTCGGCAGTTCGCAGACTTCTTCGGGACGTAACTTGACGGACGCATTGGTATCGGTGAAGTTCTGGCCAATGCGGGCGGCACACTTTGCCGGCACTCGGATCTTGCTAAAGTCGCCCAGCTCCTTGATGACTTGCTCAGCGAAGACCAAGCTGCCCTGCTTGCTTACCATAGGAGCTGAGAACCAGCAAGATTGGCTTCGAAGGGAGGAGTGGGAAAACCCCAGGAACGAGAAGGCGCGGCCGCAGATCAGAACGCTCCGATCCAGAACACCCTTGAAGCGCGTATGGTAAATTTGTGATTGATCTGTCCGGGGGTCGTGACGCATGGGACTGCGGTCTTCATCCTGGAAGATGACTCGCACAAAGTGGTCCGTGGAATGGTGATAGCGTCTCAGCACACGATTCGTCGGCTCAGCATCTGGCCCCTCGAGGTATGTTCCAGCAGGTGTGATGATGATCTTGTGGACAAGGTTGATGTGAGCATATCGCTTCGAAAGCTCGTAGGGATTGTCTGGTGCAGTCGTGTCGTAGGAAGCAGCATATGACTCCAACAACTCTTCCAGTCTGCCAAGCGAAAAATCGTGGGCTTGCTCGGAAGGACCTGGTAGCACACGTTCTCGACTCAAGCGACCAAGAGCTGCTGAAGCGGCGTCAAGCCCAAAAGAGTCGTGTAGCTGCGCAATTTGGGGTAGGAGACGCAGGACTTTACCCGGCGCCAATATGCCATTTCTTGCGAGCTTGTCGACTTGATACCGCAGGCTGAACGGTCTCCGGCCAAATCTCTTTGTGTCAGCGAGCTCGTGGTTGAGCTTGACGAAGGCGTCTTTCAGAGTCTGCTGTGGGTACTGTGATGTTGTCTTTTGGGCTACGACGGGACACATCCTCCGATTGCGGCTTAGCAGACTCCGGATGTTGGCAATGAGATTCTTGTCTTCGAGGTAGATCCGATACACGAAGCACGATGCCGCCACCTGGGCATGAGCATGATCGATAGCGGGTAGTCGTGTCTTCTTTGTCTCTTGACGCTTGGGGTTACCAGGTCCGACGTGGAGGGCGGCTAAAGCGGCGGAGAGCATGTCTGCTCCCTTCACTTCGTAGAACTTCGGAGCAACAGCCATATTGAATGTGATGGAGGCATCCTCGTATGTGCCGAGGACGATGTCGGTGCAGTCGTGATAGTTGATGTCCACGCGGCACTGATCGCCACCGACATCACCCATCATGATGATGGCCTCCTTGAGACCGAAGGACACATGGCCGTGATGGCGATAATCCGTGAAGTGTGAGATGAATGTCAGCTGAGATCCCTTGCCCTTGTCGTTAGTGTAGTCAAAGACGCCGCACTGCAGGCCCGCCACGCTGAACCGGGTCGTAGCCTTGTCGGATTGCGTCCTTTGAGCTTCGCCGACAATCTGCCTCGCTCGCTGCGATTTGTCGAACAGTATAGCTTGCAGAGAGATGTCGCTCGGGTCATTCCTGGCTTTCATGCATTGGACATTGCGGTTGTCCCATCTGAGATTCAGTGGAGCTCGGAGATGTGGTGGAGCATGGATAGGCACACCATATTGCTGAAGGAATCGCTGTCCGGCAAACGTGTCGAGAACAGTGATGATGGCATTTGGCTTGTCGCCCAGCTTCTCCACGTGGTAGTCGGTGATGCCACATGCCTTCAGAGGTCCGTTGAAGTAGAAGTCGAGTTGTTTTTGGGTGGCATGAGTGGGTATGTGGCGGACGAAGATGTCCATGGCTCGGCGTGGAAGGGCAGACTCGGCCGACAGGAGGTCGACGGGCTGTTCTGAAGGTCAGGCTGGCTATGTCAGTGTTTTGGATGGTGCCTGTGAGATGAGTACCAAAGATGAGCGGCGGCTCAAGTCAATGCCAAACGCAGACCCGAGACCCACATGTGACCGCCGTCAGGTCAGGTGTAGCGCATTGCCGCCGGGTACTTGCATGAACAGATGCGAGCAGTCGGCAGTCTCTAGTCTCTGAGACTGGAGCTAGGTGTTGGTATGCACTTCAGAGGCAATCTTGTCCAATGAAACACGCTCTCCTGCACGTCGCCGGCGTGCGCGCCTTCCTTTCAAGCAAAACGGCAGCCGGCAACTCAACTCCGCCGTTCGGCAAGGAGGACAGATCCGACCGTCAGACCCACCTGCATCGACTTACGCTGGATGATGGCGACCTGTCGTGACAACTTTGGCAGCAGAGAAAGCCAAAGGCATGGGTGAAGTCGCGCAGAATGAGGAGGGAAGCGCTCCGATGCGAAGAAGACGCGGGCTAAGCCAAGCTCGGTGAGTCTTCGGCTCCAAACACGTCAGGGCAGGGAGCTCGATTCAAGGAAGTGCTGACGGCCGGACACCTTTCACATTGCATTTGCATTTTTGGCGTCCGGGAACAGTCTGCTTTGGACGTGCACATACATCATGGAGACCCGTGTGCAGGACTATCTGGACGACAAGTTGCAGTCGGCTGCCGACCTCGAGTCACTAGATAGTCTCCTGGAAAGCGTGAAAGCACAGCAAGATTTACTGAAGAAGCAGGTAGGCTTTGATAAGTTGCGTAGAGGTTTGGGCGCATATTAACTCACTTCAAAGCTCGACGACGCCAAACGAGAACATGACGGAGCTAACGACGCGGCCGAACAGCATACCGGAGCAGTTCGGCAGAAAGCGACAGGATTCCAGAAGGCGCAGGACGATATTGACCGAAGACTGCTGATAGTCACTCATTCCGAGACGAGTGATGAAGCCGTGGCCAAGTTTGAGGGGAGTATGGCTAGACTGCGAAAACTGGATATCGCGGCGGAATACGTGGAGCTGCTGAAAGAGGTGGATGCACTCAGGAATGAGTGCACGAGCAAGCTCGGAAAGGACGATGATGCTGTGCTCCTACCATACAAGAGACTACAGCAGCTTCTTGCTAGCTTGAAGAGTTTGCAGGACTCTGCCGAAGGGGCAGCCCCACATCTGCTTGACCACATTGCAGCTGGCGTGAAGGAGCTTCGACAGACGATAGAACGAGGGTTTGCCCAGAATCTGGAGAAGACGATGCAAAAGATGAACTGGCCAAAGTCGACTGACAGAGTCCCGCTTGCACTGGAGAAAGAGTGGACTGTCAACATTGGAAGACTGCTTGACCTTCAGGTGCAAGAGCTGGAGAATCGCGAACATGATCAAGAGCGCAACATAATGGACGACCCGCCAGTCTTGCTGCCGCTCGAGGTACTGATGCAGCCGCTTGAACAACGCTTTACATACCACTTCTCTGGCAACAAGCAGACGAATCGCTTGGACAAGCCAGAATACTTCCTTGATCACGTCACGGATCTCATCGCCAACCACTCCGACTTTGTGCAGGACAACATTCAGCCGATATTGCTGCAACAATTCCATCGCTCAGATCTTGGATTTACACCAGCATACATTGATGCTTTGTCAGCCTTCATAACTGCGCTGATGCCAATGGTCAAAAACAAGCTGTACACTTTTGCAGGTCAGGTGGCCAACCAGCCAAACCTGTTAAGCCACTTGGTACAGGAAGTGATCAGATTCGATATGACCTTGCAGAACGCTTACGCTTACACGCCCAGCTCGCCTGCAGTACCTTGGCGAGGAATGTCGTACTTCCTGCTCGAGAACTGCGGGTACTTCCAGAAATGGCTTGGTGCAGAGCGAGACTTTGCCATATCTCGCTACCAAGCAATCGTCGATTCTGAAGATGCTGGTGAGATTGACTACGACGCGGTCAGCGCAGATTCCACGAAACCGACGAAGGCTGCCATCCGGGTCAATGACTTGCTTGAGGAGATCACAGCGAGATATCGCAACTTGACAAGCTTCAGTCAGAAGATTCGCTTCCTCATCGACATCCAGATCGAGATCTTCGATCAATACTACAAACGTCTATCATCCGGCCTGGAGGCTTACCTCACTTTGACGTCGACAGTCGGCCGTGTTACTAGCATGTCCAAGGAGGACTCAGCCAAAGTGCAAGGCGTGCGTGGTCTCGATCGGCTTTGTCGCGTATTTGGCTCAGCAGACTATCTCCAACGTGCGATGCGCGATTGGAGCGACGATGTCTTCTTTCTGGAACTGTGGGCAGAGCTTGACTACCGATCCAAGAACCGCGATCAGATCAGCCGCAGCTTCAGCTGGCAGGAAGTTCAGCAGAAGACGAGCACGACCCTTGGTACGGAGAACGATGGTGGCCTCGAGGGAGCTCTCTTTGATGAGACCGAAACCAGCTACAGCAGACTGCGCGACCGGAGTGAGAATGTACTGATCGAAACATTGACTTACAACGTGCGCCAAGCGTTGAGACCGTACGCAGCCATCACAACATGGGCATCGCTATCGTCGAGCTCAGCCGGAAGCGCTACGTCCTCCGAACTCGATCCTCTGCTAAATCTTGTGCAGGAACACTTCGCCTTCTTGCACAAAGCCGTAGGCAAAGCACCAATGAGACGGATCGGCAGGCAGATCTGTCACGTTATTCAAACTTACGTTTGGGACAACCTTCTCCAATCTCGGACCTCGTTTTCGACCGCCGGCGCAACACAACTCACAACAGATATGCGCGCTGTATGTGCGAGTCTCGACCGCTACATGGGTCGCGGCCAAGCTCAGATTGGCATGCGGAGACTGCTGGAAGGAGTGACGTTGTTGAGCTTGCCTGTGCGAGGCGAGATCGAACGGATCAAGCCTGGTCCGCCTGGCGGTGATGAAGATGAGGATGGCTCAGCATGGGATGATATGAACGGAGACCCTGAATCAGAAGACGGCAAGCGAATGAGTCTCTTCCAGGCAGAAAGACTTGTCTTCATGGACAATGAAAGTGCACGACATGCGTTGGAGAAGCTGGGTCTTGAGACTTTGACTGAGGCAGATGCGAGGACTGTGCTGGGTAGACGTGTTGAGATCTCAAGTTGATGATGCTAAGACCGAGGGAAACAGCAAGAAAGCACGGACCAGAATGCCTCACGCTCCGGCATGTCTCAGCATGAACGTCCTCAACTACAAAGCTTTCAGTGGGAACGCCTTGCAATCACGAGCGGTCGCCTAATAACCCGCACCAGTATATACCTTACCGCTCTACTGTACTGGACGATTTCGGCAGAACGACAGCAAGACTCGCAAGCTTAACAGCATGAGTGCACCACCACCACTAGACTCACACCTCCATCCTTTTTGGGTCGTCTACCAAGCCACATAGCACCCCGCAGCACCACCTCAAACAGTCACACTGAGCACAGAGCGCGAATGCTACTTCTACCTGCCTCAAGCTGCCATGCATATCTACGATCTCGCTGCTCGAACACTGGCCAGCTCTCCCGGAAGTCCGTCTGCCTTTGATGCTGTCCTTGGACCTAATGGCCAAGTCATTGGTACAGGTTTGCAGTTCGTCAGGCAGAATGGGATGGTGCAGGCTTTTTGGGTTGTAAGGTGATTGCCTACTGGCGGTGCAGCAGTCACTACAGAGCGACCGAATGTGTATGTTGTGAAGGATGCGTTGAAGGAGGGGATGGAAGCGACGGAGGAGGCTGAGAGGGGGCCTTCGATGCGTTGAGGCAAGAGATGGTGTGGGATGGAATAAAGGGGCAGCAGATGCTTGCGCCGGGGACTGTTGTCATGCGTGATGAGCAGGGTTCACCGCAAGGCACGTCACAGCTTTCGAACGCGAAGAATGACTTCGCTGACTGTACTGCTGCGGCATCTGTTACTGGCGCCATGCCGCCCGGATTCCTTGGAGGGCAGCAGTCACCAACGCAACGATTCCTGCCCGTTGTCGTAGGGCCACAATCTTTTGGCGGCAACATTGCGGTCCCTGGATCATCGACCACGCAGTAACCGCAACAAGGTACATTTCCCTCGCCCTACGGCTTTGGCACGTTTACAACATCAGGTCCGCAGCAAGGCCCGGGATTCTTCGTCTTCTCAGCGACTGGAAATATCCGTACCAAAGCAGCCGGCGTCGGAACGACGAAGGAGCAATCTAAGCACTTGACGGGTACGAGTGACCGCCCGATCAAGCCAGCGACAGGTGCCAAAAAACAGAAAGGTCCTTCAAGTTTTATGTGAACATATATCTGCCACCCTTCCACAAAATGCACAACTATCGAGTGGGCAAACCATATTTGCTGACGTGTGTCGTAACCACTCCAGGCCTACTGGACATAGCCCGCCCAACTTACATGCGAGGCCCCGACGCAGTCTGCACTGTTACTGGTTTGAGTACAACGGGATGAACCAGTTCGAAGGACTGTCTTGTCAGGTCTGTCTGTTGAGCTGATCCCGCGCGAAGAGGTGGAGGGTACCGCACTGTCACAAGATAGCTGTGCGCCTAGCCATGGAGCCAGGATGTGATCACAGCTGAATATCTTGGTCTAGAAGATCTCACCACGTTCCGGGCTCGGGGCTCCTTGAGACTGGACATATCGTCATCTTTCTGTGGACGGCTGTTATCTCAGTCTTCCAAGAGTACCCTCCTGCACACCATGAGTCAATCGCAAGGCGTTCACTACAAACTTTTCACTTCAAGTCGTCCTTAATCCTGCGCGCACTGGCAGGTCTGATTCGTTCGAGCGAGTTACGTTGTCTCATGCCAGTCGTTGGACCTCCCAGTGCTCATGGCTCACGATCTTATTAGTACGTCGCTTGGAATGACTCACATTGGATGCTGGTGGTGCTCAAGGAATACTATGATGCACTTGCTATGCTCCGTGGAGGCGTCTGTCGTCGGGTCAGTTGTGCCTCGGTCTGGCTCCTGTTCGTTTCAAGCCGTTGTTAACCCGAGACATTCAGCCTTGTCGTGACAATAGGGTAGCCTCGCATTGGGAACAAGCACTCCCTACTTACCAATTGAGCTAGGTGTCATGGGGACGGCTGTCATCGCGCCGCTGGCTATCCGTTTTGGAATGATCAAGTACACTTCATGCGTCCTGCCGAGACTGATGTCGAACTACAACATACCGACTAAGCACTTCGATGCGTCTTGGACTGTGGCCATCGGCCTTCTTTGCCATCCTAGTCGCATCTTCACCGGCCTCGAGGCCTGAAATTCACACTTACGAGCTGGAACGGCGAGGTCTGGCCGATGGATTGCTCAATGATCTTTCGCTGGTAACAGAAATATTTACTCGTACCAAGCACAGTCCCGGCCGCCATTACAGGCTTGTCCAAGATCGCGGCGGCAAGCCCAACCAGCGTACTGGAGCTTGCCACGAATCTGGTTGAGGCCGGACTAGCAGCCGACAATATCGGAGATGTAATCGATTTCGTGAAAGGCTCCGTGTCAGAGCAGAACAGCATGAACAATACCAATGCTCGCGAGCCTGGCTCTCTCATCTATCCACTGGCAAGCTCTGGCGATGCTCCGTATTCCATACCAGAAGCACAGCTGCGCGCTGCGATTCGCATATCTTCCACTTTCAAGTACGGACAAGGAGCACAGCCCATTGTTCTCGTGCCTGGAACTGGGAACACTGGATACACTTCCTTTGCAGGCAACTTGATCCCGCTACTCAGCAATACGAGTGTAGCTGATCCAGTCTAGTTAAACATTCCAGGCTACCTAAACGACGACTCTCAAAAGAACGCCGAGTACGTGGCATACGCCATCAACTACATCTCCGCCATCACCAACTCCTCCATCGCCATCGGCGCCTGGTCGCAGGGAGGCCTCATCACCCAACGGGCCACAAAGTACTGGCCGTCCACACGGGACAAGCTTACCGATATTGCAGCCTTCTCTCCAGACTACAAGGGCACCATCGTATTAAGTCTGGTGACGAACCTTGTTGTTCCACTCTCCAAGTCGTATTACCAGCATAGTTACTATTCCCTTCATCCGTGCGCTACGAGCTGATGATGGTGATCCGGCGTACGTCCCTACGACAACAGTGTACTCGGGTTTTCTGGATGTAACTGTGCAGCCGCAGTCGGGGACGAATGCGTCGGTGTATTTACGCGATGAGAGGGGGGTAGGGGGAAGTAATTCTGAAGTTCAGATTGCGTGTCCTGGACAGCCTGCAGGTGGCTTCTATGGGCATGTGATGGGTTCAAATCTCATCAAGCGTGCGATCTTGATCGATTCTGATGAATGCCAGGGCGTACTTTACAATCCGCTAGCGTATGCACTTCTCGTAGATGCACTGACGCATGAAGGTCCTGGGAAGCTCGAGAGGATTTTGAAAGATGTCTGCAAGAACTACATGACCCTGGGTTCGAATCTTGCGGACTTGAAGTTGACGGAGAACGCTATCGTCTTCTCCAATGTGACTCTGCTGTTGCAGGGCGGCGATCCAGCGAAAGAGGAGCCGGCTGTCAGAGGTGCGTGGGCTCTCCCGATGATAGCTCCATAATAGTGTGGCTGACCTAAGTTTTAGCTTATGCTCTATGATCCATTGGCGGACTTGCCTTTGATGTCAGCTACAAGCCTGTCGCTCCAAGGTACTTGCAGTCGCCGAATGATGTCTTGTCGAGTAGAGGCTCATACATGTAATGATGAATGTCAACGTCGTCGGGACCACGGCCCGCGCATCGTGCAAGCAAATTGCCAAGTTATCCGTTCCAAGACGGCGTCTGCCACGTGCCGTCAATGCTGCCGGACATACATTGGCGCAGAATGGTTGCCAATGTGGCTCTACAGAGCATCAGTCACGGGCTTGAGTCGTCCATGAAGGTATGAACGATGGCGAATGCTTCATTTTCCACTTCGGCGAACCCTCGGGACGCCTCTTACTATTATACGGATTCACTTGATTACTGATGGACCGGAGAAGCTGCGACGATGGACGCCAGTGTACCATGGAGAGACTGACATCTACAGCGTTGAACGTGCCAAGAGAGTGATAGTATAGAAACTGAGATTGAATGTCGCTGTTGGCCGGGAGGGCCTGTGTATAGTGACCTTCGTATTCGGGTGTAAGATATGCGCGGCTTGGGAGAGAGTGGAGGACTCACGAGCACAAGGACATCGCAGCTAGAGTGAGTGGCAGTGCCACTGCCCGTCAGGAAGGCCCGAGCGCGATTGGACCGAGGATAGTGAAGCAAGGAGATGGTGGGGCCTCCTAGGAACGGGCGGGCCGATTAGTCATCGTGTTCGAGAGTCGGCACACGCTTGGCTTACTAGATCAACCGGCACATCAGACTGTGGCTGACAGCTGGTTTTTGCGAATCTGCCGCTTTCATCTGAGCCACATGGCACTTCCAGAGCATTCAAAGCATTGGTTTCTTACAGTCTAGTAGCTGTGGATACCTAGCCTGGACACGCACGGACAGTGTCATTATCGAGACACGCCAGTCTCCCAGTCGTCAGGACTCGCGTGAATCTCTCAATCGTGTTGATTCCATCGAAAATTGTTGTGTACTATCCATGCCAACTCTTCACCAGGGCCATATCTCGAGGGATCTGTAGACATATCGCATCGCCGTACAATCTACTGTCACGCCGGCGCTGAACGGAGATGTCGGTGACTGCCTCGAGCTGGTGGCCTCGAGTTATGAGCCTGTGACGCGTGTGGATATATTACAAGACGTGATTGTGGCTGGAATGGTACTAAGGCCGTCCCAGACGATCAACCTCCACTTGAGCATAGGTTGAGAGACCCGAGGAAGGAGCAGTACATCGAGCCGCCTTCTCGGTCACCGTGAGTGGCAGTCATATCGACGGTCTATTACCTTGCATGGCGCGTTGTGTGGTCAAGGAGAAGACAGAGAGGTTGTCACAACTTCTGGCCGATCGGCGTCCATTCCGATCTCGTGCCAAGCACTTCGCTGTCTCTGCAGGCGCTCCCAGATCTAACATGGCAGGGCCATCAGCCGGACCTGCAGAAGCTGTGGCGAGGATGTGTGAGCCTCGTAGACATCGCCGTCATAGTAACACTGTGACTTCTGAGCTCCCTGATGTTGGCCGAGGATATGACACACTCAGTCACACTGGCGCCTTCCAGTGTCGGGTAGTAAACATGACAATAACGAGACAGGAGTGAAGTATAGGCGTTGGGGAGATGTCGTCCATGTTGACTGCAAAGCCTTGTCGGCGGGGCTGTGCGACTTCATTGTATCTCTCGCTGCAAGCACAGTCACACGCTGCCACGACTCACCCTCGCAACTTGAACCTTGATAGATCGCCCGAAGTGACTGACGCGCCTCCAAATATCACTCCACAGCAGCCAACAAGCTTCATTACCAAACACGACATACCCAACCACATGGCGAAACCCTCAGGCACCAACTTCTTAAGCCTTCTAGCCGAGCTGAGAAACACCATCTACAAGCTGGCTATCGACTACGAGGACGAAACCCGAGTGACGGGAAGGGATGAAATCAACTTGCGCGCCACCAACGCGTGCGGATCGGCAATTCTACGCAACTGTCGCCAGATACACGACGAGCTTGTCGCCATCCTGTAGAACTACGGAAGCAACATCTAAATCTTCGCGCAGCATGGCGCCTTCTTGGCGTTCTTGCGCGTTACTGGAGCACACACAAAGCATCTTCGCAAGCTCTCCGTTCGCTATATCTGGAGCTCAGACATTAGAGAGTGTCTGATATTACTCAGAGAGGCGACTCGGCTCGAGATGCTTGAACTGCCCTGTGCTGCGTTCTCTCAGCAATACAGCACCAAGACCGTTGCGAGCCTCATTCAAGGGATGCTTCAGATGCACGAAAGGGCTGGGAAAGTGGAAGTCTTGGATGTTGTGCGCTTCACGGAGGAACCGATGTCCTCATCAGTCATGGTGAAGAGCAATGAGTCGTACACGCGTGCTTTTCGGACAATGCTCGCAAAGGCTCTACAGCTGCACAGAGAGCCGTAATTGGGTCCAGAAGTGGAGTCATGGGGACGCCGTTGCGGAGACTGATGCGCATTGTAAGACATTAGCAGGCTGTCCGGCGGCAGAGCATTGCTTTGTACGATACAGAGCTCGGTCCATTGGGCGGTTCAGACCAGCAGATAGGTAACGAAGTAAGACTAGCGTCGCAAACTCGGACCACATATTCTGCACTTCGCACTTCATCCCGCGTCTTCGATATCACTCTCCATCTTCTCATAAACGACCATGGACTCGGACTGGACAGCATCAGCACTCTTCTCGCCGTCGAAAGCGCGAGTGCAACAGGCCCAGGCCAAAGATTGGGCTGCCGTAGACGCATGGTTGCTGAAACGGTACGGCTCGCGCATGCCTACTTTCGAGCGCAATGAAGACACCCTGCAGGCACTGCTGACTCTTGCAAATCTTAACGAAAGCGTCGATGAGCAGAGAGGTCAGATCGAGCGTATCGAGAAGACAGCTCTACAATCTCTTTCAAAACCACAGATCGGCATTCACCAGGAAGTCCTTCAGGCAATGCAGGTTGAGCTCATCAACGAAACACATCTTGATATTCTGGCCGAGATCATGACAGCTCTCGACTGCCCAAGTACCGATACGACGGCGATGGGCAGTGCGATGATACAGCTGATCTCGACCGACTTCGAAATGAAACAGCAGCTTCAGCGCACGCAGGCTCAGCTCGATGCTCTCAAGAACGAACAAGCCAGAACCACCGAAATACTCGCAGATCTCAGAGGAGGCGATTTCGAGCCGCCTTCGGACACTGTGGCAAATACAGCTCAGTGGACCAAGACCGCCAAGCACCTCAAGGCGAAAGTGGCGGAGTATGAAGAGCGCATTGCTGCTTCGAGGCCAACGACTGGAGGCAATGCTTTTGCGACATTTTATCGTAAGACGGAAGAAGTGACTGATCAACGTCAGCGACTGTCACAACTGGAGACAGAACTGAGCGCTTTCAACGGCTTGCCAGCTGATCCGAGGGCTGCGAGGAAGAAGGTGGAGGAGGCGCGAGAGCAGCTGCGAGAGCTCACGACAAAGCGAGATCAGATGTTCGAGGAGATGATCGAGAAGTAGGTCATGAAATTCAGTCGTGGCGACAAGCACGCGGAAAGCTCTGGAGACTGAACGACACTACCACCGGAGCAGCCACCACCGGGTGGCCGCTACGGCTCTTCAATACATACCCTCCTTTGCATCTGTACTAAGCGATCTGCGGATTCAGCAAGTACAAACGACGCCTCTCGGATCGGGAGAGCTTCTTGTCTTGGCCATCAAGACTTCAGTATTGATCGACATGATTCACTCATCTCGAACAGCTTGCACAAGCCGTATGTAATCTCGAGAAGCAGCTGGACTGGCATCGGATGCATTTCCTGGAGTTCAAAAGCAGCACTTCTTCACTGCAGCGCTACTTCACAGGTGTCTCCACAAAGCCCGCCCACGGCATCAACAACACTACTCACCTGATGTGTCTCGGCGTTCTATCAAGCAAGCGATTCTCCGGACCAGAGATGCGGGAGGTTTTGGAATATCTGCACCATGCACAGTCCATCCTGTACAGCCTTTCTAAGGTCTTTACCCAGCAATGAGACCTCCTTGGGTCACGACTGGTGGACCTCAAGATCAAGAGAAGGTCAGGCTACCACCGGGACAATCTTGGCCGCGGACCAGACCTGTGATGCACCTTCAGCACTAACTGGCGCAATAATCTGCACAGTACACACCCGCAAGAAGTACGTCGAGCTCTGCCATTGCGGCCATTGCGCCGATCAGACAGCAGCGAGGACGACAGGACTATGGTGAGATCAGTATGCGACGAAGGAGGCAGGAATACGGATGTTCGGCTCCAGATCCTACCGACTATGTCCGCCAGTAGGTACATACGAGCACTAAAGGAATGACATGCATTGCCGTCCGAGTAGTTCAAGATGTCCCGTTTAGTGTACCACCTCATGACCAGCTCACATGTTCTTCAAAATCTCTCGGAAGTCCAAGTCCCATCACGCCGACTTATGACTGCTGTCTGCTGAGGGTGTTGCATCACTCTTGACTGCCAACTCCTTCTCGTGGCGGCTGCCGTCCCTGTTTCAGTGCCGCGTTTCCATTTCGGGGATGATGCTGTAGATTAGAGTTTTGCCTCGGACGAGCTTGCTTCGACCACACTTCTTGAGACTTGTGTCAAATCAGCACGGCAGACTGGTCGTCCCAGAGATGATGCCTCTGGCTGAACCGACGACACCGACAGCGTCTGCCTTCATGATTCCCCAATTCATATATCCGTTGTTGAGGTGAAGCTCGAACGGCTCACCGATATAACCTACCCACTGACTGGACGTGTGGCCAAAGTATAAATGCCAAAGGTTACATCATATGGCGCTTCAAAGTTCTGTTACTTCTTGGCGGTATCACCCCGTTCGACGCCAGCGAAGAGCCGGCGAGCACGGGAGAGCGATCAACGTTGCGTTAGCGAAGACAATGCCACCACCTAGGCGTAACCTGCAACTCAGGAGCGCAACATCCTTTAGGTCAACTGACGGCTTTGCGGAGTCCTTGCTCGACTGGCTCTCGGGACCGGTCCCGAAGACATCGACATGCTGGTAGCTTTCACATACTAGCGCTGCATGTGGTCGCAGTGCCGTGCTATCGGCTTGGGCAGACTTCGCGAAGGGTGAACGTGGTTCTCCTACCACGGCTGGCTGCTTTCGCCTTCCGAATCATGGGGAGACTAGACGAAGATGTTGTAGGTGTGTTGACTTTCCGACTCTTGTGGACTTGGCCCTTCACTCGATCGGTCTCTTCCTGGATTGGGTTTGAAGAGAACTCTGACTATATACTACGACGAAGGGCCTACCATTACCATGCTGAAGCATCGAGATACTCGAAATATCTTACCCTCGAGTATGACTTTCCTTGCCGTAGTGGCTTGGTCTTGATCGTCCTTTTACTGGCCTTTTACTGGGTTTCTTTGGCCTAAATCGCTCTCGAGAGGACATCGACCAGGTCACCTCAGAGACGGGTATTGTATCATGACTCCTGCGCAAACTCGCCTCGTCCTGTCATCCTCGCTCCTTGCTTTGGCATCATTCTGTAATCCTGCCACGGCCTTGTCGGTCGCAGAGCGCCTTGCATGTGGTCACGCTGATCATTCGGCTTGTTGGAGTCATGCAGACCTCCCTGAAGAATCCTACTCATGGACTCTATCGAGCGCATACACCTTCTAGGCAGTCACATTTGGCGTGATAAGGTCCCTAGTGTGACTCTTAGCTCTGGTATACGCGGTCAGATGTGCCAGTCACAGTGTCTCAACGACCAGAAACGACAATGCTCCCTCTGAAGTCACTGGTCGCACGAGGAGTCGCGATAGGTTTCTTCCTCTGCATGTTTGTTGACAGCCAATCTCTGGGTACTGGTGAATCGTTTGGCGGTCGTGGACAATCGATGAAGGTGTGATCTGAGCGAGGCGTCTACAAATTTCTGATCAGTACCTTTTGGCTTTCACTGTTTCGGTTCTTGGCGTAGTCTTCCATTAGAGTATTACCCGCATACTCCGGGTCATCGCATAGGTTCACGATGATCGATGCTATTTGATGTGACTTCTGAGCTGCCGTAGCTTTGGAAAACAAAAGCCAAAGCTGTGATAGTAAGCATTCTCTGGATCACTCTCTAGCGACCGTCGCCGTGATTGTCAGCCAGCATGACAGCCCGGAGCCCTTTGTTGTTCGGATTCCATGCGAAACGATGAGCGACAAACATTTCTGAAGTTTGACCAATCACACGTTCCCTACATGGACCGGAGGCAGGTCCGTCGGAGCCGGCGTTATCACCGGTCATGGGTCAAGACTCCCCACTACAAAACACTACTTGTGTCGACTGTGTATTCTTCTTATGTCTACACACTGTATATGGAGATATAGTCGTCTTGATTTAGATCGATCCCTGTTGCATACTCTTGCATTCCGCATCACCAAATGCTCTCTTAAGATCGATAAGGAGACAGTACGCGGCATTCACTTCAACGATCTTCACATGAAAGCCAACGCAAGCAACCGCTGCAAGCAAGACAACTTTTTCACGCTACACGATAACGCCGCAGAGCATTTCATGCGATCACGAGCCAGCGATACGAGCTTCGAAACGGTTCTGAAGCCAACAGTGACTACTCGATGATCGACCGTAATGTCCAGGAGGCTGTCGTGCCACGGATGAGAAGAGATACGGACGACCTACAATCATGAATGATCAAAGAATCGCAGATCTGAATCACGCATGAAGCAGAGCTCTCGCAAGGCTTATGGCGGAGGGTCTCGACAGGTTCAGATGAATCACTCTTCTAGATTGTCCAAGACGACTGGCACGCGATCGGCGCGTTCGCGCCTCAACTCCTACTGTACAAGAACTATAGAGATCAGAGGCTTTGGCGGAGTCTTACAAGCTCTCAAGCGCGTCTAGAACTGCAGATCCGAGACGGAAGCTGCTGGGACCCGAGGAACAGTCTCTGGATACGTGTGTCTGCCGCAGTCACTTGTTTACAACCTTCGGAGCAGCTCCGTTGTGATATGAGGAGAACAACTCGCATTGAATCATACGGGATCATCGGTTCGTAATATGGCGGTCATTCTGGGCAAAGTGGTGGCCGCTGTAAGCTGATCCCTCGCTTACCACTGTCCGTCTTTCGCGACTGAAGCTTCGGATCTACGCATCCACCTGGGCATGATGATGGTATGACATTCATCCGCGCTGAACTGTGTATCCTCGAGGCCGCATGTCGTGTTCGTCTCTCTCTCTTCTCCCAGCAGAGGCTTGACCAGCTGCGTCCAGCGCGTCCACGGTCCATGCTCTTCCATTCAGGGGTCCAGAGTCTGGGCCTTTGCGAGCCAGACCCTGCATACTGACGCAGCTTTCCATTTCAGATTGAGCTGTCCGTATCACTGCTGGTGCTGGTATGTTGCGCGCGCCCTCGATCGTTATCGCTCGCTGTATGAGCTGCTGTAAATGTGCCACCGTGCCAGACATAGTCGTCTCGTGGCCGAGCTCAACGTTTGCATACCAGTCACAGCCAATGCCACTATCTAATTACTCATACTTGTCGTGTTGATGTCTCACAGTGGTCCATATCACAATTCTTGGCATAGGGGTCTCGAAGAAAGTGTCGCCGCGTAGACTGTGATCAAGGTTGTCGTAGCGGATTCGAAGCCGAGACGCATACAAGTCGTACTGTCCCAGCCAGGAGCTTTGGTGGGCCATCTACGCTTGCTGCTTGTGGTCCGCTCGTCTTGAGCAACTGCATCGCTCGTCCATGCAGATCTTCTCCAGTGTGTAACAACCAAGCTTCACAAGTCTCGGTCTTTCCGCCGCGACACAATCCCATGACCGGGTTGTGAATGCTTGGCAACATGCTACAGCCTCTCATTCGCTCCCCAACGTGATGAGGCTAAAGGGAGGCCGCAGGATGCGCGTGAAGAACTATCTGAAGTTGCATCAGCGTACCTTGGGGCGCATGCCATCGTGCCCTCACAATGTCATCGTACGTACACTAGTGGCGCCCGTTGCGTATCATGTTCCGCGCCACGAGTTCTGTCTCTTCTCGCGGTACTGGGCCCGAGCTACAGTAGTCAGACGATGTTGCCATCGTAAATTGCCGATAGTACACATGGGTAATGGAAAGAGCGGATGAACGAATGGCCGTGCGTCTGAAGACTTCTGGTGCTCAGACGATGAGACCTTCCTGCCAATGTTCTCGTACCGTTATCTGATGCTCTTGCGTTGGTCCCGATGGTCCTGGAGCCCCGATCTTTGTCACCAGCCTACTGTAGAGTAGGATGAGTGATCTCGACTGCTGTAACACGAGGCCACAAGCGAGCAAGGTCTTGGCGACCAGCGTGGACCTACTCGACCCTCAACAATCCAGTTGCGTCTTCCGTCGACGATACTTTGCGATAAATCCTGGAGTGCACGATGATCTGAGAGTCGCGACGAGTCCCCAACATGTCTACTGTACACTGGCAGTGCTTGAATCGATTGAGACAGTCAAGACAACGATCCTCCTGTAACGAGTGGAAGCAAGAGCTACGAGGTACAGTCATTTGACTCGCAGAGGCTCATACGCTGGGCAAGAGAGCTTAGGATGATCGGAGTCAGCCTGACGACTCGCGATCGATAGAGTAAGGCAAAGCGTGGTCACGTACCAACTAACTGAAGCATTACCGGGACCCAACGAAGAGGTTTCAGACTGAAAGTGAGCCTACTATTACGCACAGGAAGTCACCGATGACAGTAGAGCATCTTCGATGACGAGATATCGACTAGAACAACAAGAGCCTTGTGCCAGCTCGGGGATTCATCTTTACGTCTAGTTTAGATTCCAATGTCGACTTCCTCGATCTACCTTTCGAGAGCAAGCATACCAACTCAACGGCTCCATGCTAAGACAAAGACGCCGCTACACCCATTCGGGTCATATGCTGGGTCGACGACAACGGTCAGCGATAGCACACCGAGAAGACCGAAGCCTCGAGCTGTTCGAACACACTTCCTAAAACGAAGGCCGTCACGTCGAGGCCCAGAACTCGACTTTAGAACTTAAGACCAAGACGACGGGAATGGGATAGTCGCAGTCCTGTGAAAGAAGTCAGGGGAGCCCCTCGGCAAGAGAGCTTCCCCTCAGTCAGGTCCCAAGCTACCTTAACACATCACAGGGCCCAGACCACCTACGCTCAGCTGTAGAGCGGTAGCTCGCGTCAACTCTACAAAGTCTAGACCAAACTCGACTGAGATGATCTTACACGCTCATGGGAGGACGAAATATCTGGTAGAATAAAGAACAACGGTAAAGCCAAGGGAAGGGATGACATACGCTTGAGCTGAGGAGGGTCGAGATGTTGGCGGGAGATATGTGTTGCCAACCCCATACATTGTCACTGCCGGGTCGATGGAGGCGGGAAGCTCAATAGGCCCAACGGTCTCTGTTGAGCATCTGCAGTCGTGATGCTATGCGGCTGACGGCTGTGTCTCTATACGTACTAGTCATGACAAGTCATTCCGAACATTCCGAGCTCACAATATCGTCTTCAATGGAATTTCACGGCCCTATCTCCATGAAAAGGGCCTTCGCTTTACTCTGTAATCCCAGGCGTTAGGCAGGACTTTTCGGTATGTGTCCAAACTTCATGCTGCTTTCAATGAAAGCCCGCTCGGCTAGTTTGCAATGCTCGTGTTTCGCACCCTTCGCTGGCCGATATCCTTTGCTCATGGAATTCCATCTCTTATTTGATCTGCCGACCATGGTACCATCAGACGTGTCGCTACTGTCGTGATTCGCGTGACATTCATAGCCATATCCTATGCCATCGCTAGCTGCGAGCCTTAGATGAGTCATGCCAACAAGCGTGTATGTATGATCGTGGCCTCGTGTTGCCGTGTATGATGTTCACTTTGTGATCGTCAGGTATTGACCACGGACATCGATCGAGCTGGGGAGCTACAAAAGTCTGTGAAATCATGAAATGGCTCCGGTCATTCTCCATGTACAATAGGTGTCTCTGCTCGCCCCTGTTCGAAAACATCAAGGGAGATATTGTCATTCGATAAACACTTATCGATTCTTCCAGATCATGTAACAGTAGCACATGCGTCTTGCGCAGACTCCGAGGAGATGTCATAGCCTGCCTCGCAGTCATCAGCCGTGCCTCCGAGCTTGTGTGACATGTGGCCAATGCACGATTCCCCTTCTTTGTAGCCTCGCCCGGCACTTCTCGAACGCAGAATGGCGCTATGCACAGTGTGATAACCATCGGAGGCGGCTCCGATGGTAATGCTTCATTACTTGTTGTCATTCTATCATCAGAATCTCTACGGCGCAAGTCACTGTGGATCCGACTACTGCGTACTACTGCATACTGTCCTTCGTCTTCGCTAGTCTTCGCAATCTCAGGCCAAAAATCTCAGCTGCGCCTCTTGGCATAGCCGTAACACCAGCTCGTATCTGCCAACGATCTCTGCTACTGTGATAACGCAGCCCCTCCAGAGACGTCACAGCTGCGACATCAAGAATCATAAGGTCGTAGCACAGCACCAGATGACCTCCAACGACCCATAACGACACACCGCATGCCGACGCCGCCTCCGCTACACGTGTCATCGCCCCCGACTGATAGAATCGAGAACACTCTCGGCGATGAGGTTTGACAGCTTCGCTCTCTCCATATCCGACACCAAGAGATCCAGGTGTAGCGGAAAGAAGCTGTTCACAGGCTGAGGGATCCTCCTTTCCCGGTCTAGGTCATTGATGATGCGCAGTGCCTCATCGGGAAGGTCTATGTCTAGACGATTCGCGATTTGGTGGATACCCAGGAGAAAGAAGCGCGCGACTGGATACGGGTTGGCCATGCGGCGCATGAGCTTGAGGCTCAGACAGAAGTAAAAGACTTCGTCCGACGCCTCACCCTTCCCGCGCAGAAGAGGCAGCGTTTCGTTGGCGACCATAACCAGTGGTGTCAGGAGTGCACAGATCGGTAACGGATGGTCGGGAAATTCTAGCTCCATCTGATGGACGACCAGTCGAAGCCGCGAATGGGACTCATCAGTCTCGCGCATCGCATGCTCAAATCTCGTGTCATTTGTACCGTCTTTGCTTGCGTGAACGAATGGCCGAAAGAGCTCGACAACGCAGCGGTGATACTCGTTGCTGTAGCAGCCGTTCAGTACACCAGCCTACATGTGAGTGAGTAGGGAGCTACTCACTGCAGTGAGAAGATGTGAGGCGCTGCGCCGTGCAGAATATGCAGTCGTGAATTCAGACCGTCATACCACTCTCGTAGGCCGTGGTGTAGTTGTAACGCATCTCGCCAATGTTCGTGGCTCAGCATGACTCGGCTATGTCGTCTGTGCAATGGGAGGATCTGGTTGCCCAACTGCCACAACGTCGCCCTTGCATGCTGCTTGCTGCTCATCAGGCCAGGCCTGATGGCGCCTTCCAACGGCCAAGGCGACCAGTCCTTCGAATCGATTTCGTGTACGATGTTCGGTAATGCGACAGGCGGCGGTAAATTGACCGAGCGTGGCTTGCTGAAGTTCAGCGTGTGGTAGCTACGACCATATTAGCATCCGAGCGACGTTCACCTCCAGTAAGACCGACCCATGATGCGCATAAATGTTCCATGCAAAGACGGCTCTCTGGTGTGACAAATTCTTGTCGGATGATGGATAGACCTGTCCGGCGCGCTGGCTGTCAAAAAACCCTGATCGGTCCGCGAGATTCCAAGCACCGGCCATGTAACTCTGACCATCTTCGTCATGTCCATTAGATGTCAGGACGGTATGTATCAAAAGTCCAGCAGCCGTGTTTGCTGGTACTGTCGCATCAGCGTCCCAGTCCCAGATCTTGGTCATCTCTTGCATTGCAAAATGCTCGACTGAGGCAGCACGTTCCGGGTGAAACATGCCATAGATCTTCTGTGCAAGTATCAGTCCTGTCAAGAGCGTGCACTACCCCAATACCTACACATCCGAAAGCCAAGATAGCATGCACCAATACATGGTTGCAGAACTCGGATCCTTTGCTCGCCAGACCCTCCCAGAAGCTTTCCTCGTTCACAATGCCAAGCGAGGGATTTTCCCACACAAAGTAGCATCTCAATATCTCCAGGAAAGTCTCGTCGTTAGTGTAGTACACTTCCCACTCTGCTGCCTTCACATCTCGAAGACAACCCATCCATGACCTGTCCGTGCTTCGCCTGCTGGTAGCAAGCCTGTCACTCTCAGGAGTAGATTTGGCGTACCTTGTCGGTCGCGCCGATGAGTCTAACGATGGAGGAGCAAGCGACTGCGAGCGTGATAATTTGGACCAAGACCGATGTCTATTGTGTTCTGAAGCAGGGCTTTTGCTAGAACCAGATGCGCCCGCTGAGCCTTGCAACGTACTCGCAGACGACTTGCGCGCCTTGTCGGTGGCCAGATGTGGAACGGGAACAGTCTTGTCGCTGCTTTGAGCCAATGTATCGCACAAAAAGGCGATGGATGTCTTGCTGCTGAGTGGACGTGTGGCGGGGTCACTCTCGTTGGATCGCGACGTAGCTGGTGAAGACGGGTCATAATCCGGTACATCCGCCTCTTTGGCTTGCTCGATCGCAGAAATGAGGTTTTGCTCAGCATGTCCACCTTGACTATCGAGGCTTGCGATGATGTCCTTGACGTCCTCGTCGGCTCGAATGCGATTCACAATCTCAAAGGCTTCCTCCTGGGGTCGTTCACGCAGTAGCTTGACCAGCGCTTCATGAGTAGAAGAAGATTGAGCAAGCTCTGCATATCTTCGCTTGAGTGCTGTGATCCTGAACTCATCTGGCTCGGTGTCATAATCGCAAGATATGCCTCGCTGCTGACATCGCGAGCATTTCGGTCGTATGCCGTCGCACTAGATAGAGTTCAGCCTACGTGGATGCCATCTAGTAAAACAAATACAAACCTTGGTCTTTCGAGTTCGACACTCCTGGCACGCTGCTTTTACCTTCGGAGTTGGCTCAGCAGGTGGCGTTTCAGCCTGGTTTCCTTTGGACGCCATACAGCAACACAGAGTAGTGAGTGCAGCATCGTAAGCTTATGTGGGTTGTGCGGGCGAGTATCCTGCGACGCTGGACCAGGAGCCCAGCCCGGACCGACGCAGGCTCAATATGATCCCGCAGCTTTTACAAAGCTCTCTGTCTTAAGGATACCCGAGGAGACCACTGCACGACGATAAGGCTCCGCCATCTGAGCGACTCCACTATCTTCACGGGTGCCGCCATCCATGTTCCCGGCGCACATCCGAGACGGGGGACTTGGATGCGGTGCAGCAGCGGAACAGGCCTGATTGAGTGACAATCGACATGGACTGAGCTCAACGTCACCTAGCGTCATCACGGGTCCTGCATGTGCCGGTTGGTTGAAATGTTCGAGGACCGGAGAAAGTGCCGTCCAATTCTTTTGGAGTACCTTTTTAGGTGATCCCTCGGCTTAGATCATCCCGACGTAGTGTCTTCCCCGGAGGCAGACATTTAGAGTCTTTCGCATGCCAGGGTGAGCTCTCAGCCCTGGAGGGCGTTCTCGATCCCGAAAGCCTGGCCATAGAGCCTGGCAAGTGGAGCCTGGCAGGTCGCAATGCAGTCGCTGGAACCATCTCGCTGCCGTACCTGCAGGATCTGGATTGGATCCTCTCGTCCAGAGCGATGATACTGCGCTTATTCCGGTCCCTCGCCGAGTTTCACATCGTTCTCGGACCGGAACACCGATGACTTCGAATATGGTGTGCGGGCAGTGGGAAAGGAATAGTTCGGGGATCTTCAGCCTTGCTCCGATGAAAGACGACCCCATACACCTCTCCAAGAACCATGTCTTCACGGCCGGATACTATACGGAAATACTCCCTTCCCATAAAATGTGGTGATGTGATTGTGGTTGGTGCGATTTCGATCGGAGCGTAGCCCGCGTCCGAATTGATCATGTGCCTGCCATTGCACTAGATGAACAAGCTGATTCGCAACGCAACAGAAAAGATACGAATGAGTTCTTCGATTGGTCAAATAAGGGTTTGCTAACAGTCTACATGGTCGCCCAACCACTCTCAATCTAGTCGTAGAACACCAAGCATCTCACCTCAATACTCTGCCTTCCAGGCGCATTCGCAGGAGTGTTGGGGTCGATGAACGCGGTGTGCGGTGTCCTGACCGCAATACCTTCCTTGCCCATGGGCTGGTCATGTCCATAAGAGTCGTAACACTTCAGCAACATAACTTCATCCGGTGTCATGTCCTTCATGTAGTAGAACGTGTGCTTCTCGTTCGGTGCAACGCCCAGCGTCTCGCCTCGTGCCTCGTATCCCTCAGTCGAGTAGTATGATTGCTCGTTGGGCAGTTTCTCCTTGCCACGGTCATCATCGTCGTGAACGGAGTCGGAGCGCTTTGGGTACATGAGATCAACAGGCTTGAAGTCTTCAGGCGACGTAGAACGCCAATCCACGACCGCCAAAGGGAAGTCGGATGCAGGGTTCTCAATCGGCCTCCAGACATTCACAATCTGATACCTTCCCTTCAACAACTCCTCCGCCTCCTCAGCGGGCAGATGCCTTCGCACTCTAACCTCCGTCGCCCCCGGTGTCTGATCCACATGAACCTGCTGCACCGGTTGTCTCGGAGAACTCTTCTCCTTCCTCCTGATCGTATGATCAAAGATCACAACCTTCTTAATGCCCTTGTGGGTCTTTCGCAAGAGGGCCTCGACCTCGGCGTAGTAACCTTCGCGGATCGCGGCGTCATCGCGAAACGACTTCTCGGTGGCAGGGGAATTGTAGACGGCGAAGCCGGAGTTGTCAGTGGTGAATTGGGATTCTTGGCCGCGGATGTTGTAGACAGGGCGGTTGACGTCCATCATTTTGAAGGACATGCCTGGGCCATCGACTTTGGACCAGGGCTTCCCCTCGTAGGAGGAGGGATCGATGTGTTTGAAAATTGTGGTCGTCATGTTGGCTGTCTGGTTTCTGGTGGTCGACGTGCTGTAGCTGTATCTCTGTAATGTACTGAGCGCTGTTGTACTAGAAGGCGCTGAACGCGGGAGAAGCAATCGCGCAATCATAAACCAAGGTAATGCCGTGTATGCCTACCAGAGACTCAGTGTCCTACAGCATATATACTTCCCATCGTTTGTTCGAGACTATGGCGTCATGGAGCTGCGATGATAAATCCAGCCCTTGTTCCCGTGGGACGAGAGCTCGATCTGAGTTGCCTCTTTCTGCTGGCGTCTCGTCGTTGCTTACATATTTGCGCGAGAAATGGCCGACCTCGGATCAGTGGAAGATCGACGTGATCGGAGTGATAGCTGAGCACGAAGTGAGTGTCGATGCTCAGTAAGATTTGATGGGCACCAATGAAGCTTTGACGAGGATGATTCAATACATACTCAGGAGCGCCTAAACTCGTACGCGAATTGTACTGCATGGTCAGAGCAGCTCATATAGAACGCTACTCGGGGCGTGTCGAGCAGTACATGTCTCCAGCATTTCGCCGATGGCTGATCCACGAACTCTACGCCCTAAGCCTTCACACACCGCCCAGTCTACGACGTTCAGTCCATCACCTTCAGCATACGGTAGGCCACGTGACTGACAGCCTTCTTGACAGTGTCGAGTGGGTCCTGCTTCTGCTTCTTGACCTGAACGACCACTTCCTCGCCATCCTCAGCTTCCACTTGCTCGATGACATCCTCCTTCTCCACATTATCGAATTGACCTTCCTCCAAAAACATCTTCAGCTGAGCTTGGCTGTACCCACTAACCAGAGAAGTACCCTCCTCAGCAGCCGTGACAGGCTTCGGAGCAGTGTCCTCACCATACTCGGCTATGCCTACACGACCGCCAGCCAGGTTCCAGAAGATGAGATGTGGCATGTCGTAGCCAGCTTCCTTGTAAGCCTGCTGAATACGCTCGTATGAAGTAGTCCAGCGCTCGTCGTCGGTAGCAAAGTTGAACTGCATGTCACTGAAGACAAAGACCTGCTTGACCATGTCTTCCTTCTTCAAGTTGTGCTTGACAGCCATTGGCAGGATGAGCTTCTCGAAGACAGCGACAAAGTCTGTGCTTCCGCCCCAATCAGCTCCGGTGATGTACTGAACCTTCTCGCTGAACGACCGTTTGTCTTCCGGTCCACCGGCATGCATAATTTGAGGCTGCTCAGAGAATGTTATGAATGCACCGCCAAAAGGTGGCTTGGTGACCTCGGCCAGTAGCAGTGAGAGGCCTATCGATGAGTCCATTGGGGTGGTGTCGTCAGCAAAATTTGGGTATGACATCGACCCTGAGACGTCGCATACTGCGATTGACGACTTGAGAGTGCCAGAGTCCGTGATGCGCTGGACGAGAGTGCTCCACTGGCCGTCGAGCGCCTTGATACGAGTCTCGTAGAGCTTCTGAGCCACCAAGTGGTCGGTCGCACTTTTCTTTCGGCCGCCTATGCTCGGAGGCGTAATAACGTCGTGGACCAGTGTGGACGGCATGAGGGTAGCGCCAGAGATCTGGGTCTTGCCTTGCGCAACATTTTCGATGTACTTGTCGAAATGGTCAAAGTCCTTACGTGCGAAGAGTCGAGTGTACGCTTTCATTGCAAGCGAAGGCACACGATCGTACTGGATCTCGTCGAACTTGTTGGTGGTGATGGGCCGCTCAACGATCTGTAGGTGCTTGCGCAACTTGGGTAGCACTCGAAAGTGGTACTCTTGACGAGCATATTTGAGGTATAGCGTTCGGTCGGCTGGATCAATGTTCGGACATACCTTCTCGAAAGGGAACATGGACTCTGCAATCGAGCTGACGACCCGGGTAACACGGTCGTGCGACTCCTTATGCGTAGGTGCCCATTTCCCTGCCATGCTGATTGCCTTCAGATCTTGCTTGTTGCCAGATTCCAGGCGTTGCATGTCCAATTGGAGCTGCTCAGCGAAGAGGCGAGCTACAGTCATGTGAAGCGCTGTGTAGCTCGAGTCTTTGATGAGCTTCTCGTCCATCAGTCTGGCATACTGGGCGGCATCGACTTCCTTCTTCGAGGTTTCTGGGTTATGGCGCTTCGCCGGCTTCTCCTTTCGATTGTTGACGTTGAGTACCTTGCGCGGATCCCCATCGACACGTAGCTCACCCTTCGCCGCGAGAGCAAGGATGTTGATCAGGTCTTTCCAGTATCCATGAGCACCGCCGTATCTGATGTCGAAGTTTGACAGCTCAGATGCATCTTCAATCTTGGCTTTCTTCTTTGCTGGCTTGTCTGTGGGTGCCGCGGCATCAACCATCTCGAAGTAGCTGTCGTCGCCTGTAGCCCGGGCAGTCGTCTCAGTGCCATGGTCCGCGTTGGTGATAGTTGGCGCAATATCGGTCTTGTTGTTGTCATCCGGTTTGGGGAGCTTCTTCTGTATCATCGGATGGACCAGCCATGGAAGATTGAGCAGCATGGTAATGGGGTGATACTCGTACAGCCATCCGACCACGCGGTAGAAGGTCTGTCGGTCGCTCTTGCCGAGATGGATGGAGCGAGCATTCCATATGATCTTGAGTGTCATTTTGCTGTCATGACTCCAGGCCCTCTCGAGAACGGTACGCAAGCGCGTGCCGCTGATCACGCTCTCGAGCTCATAAAAGAGGTCAACAAGTGGATCTTGTGTGGTTCTGTAGGCAACATCCGCGTTATCAGTGAGCACCTTGTCGTCACGCTCATCCAGAGTTGGTACCGCAGCCTTGTCTGAGAGAAGTGCAGACATGAAAGGCGCGCTAGCTTGAACCTCGCCCACCCCGCTGACTGGATTTGATCCAGAAACATTGCCTTCGGCGCCATCGACTGTTACGTTCGAGGGAAGCGCTTGAGTCTTGGAACACATTGTTCGAATGTAGCTGTTGTCCCACACAATCAGAATTGGTACAGTCTGCACCCGCAATTTCTGCACATACCTGGTGAACTCGTCCCGAGTGAGTCGGAGCTCTGGCATCTCAGGGAGATAGACTGGGAAGGTGGTGTCCAGGAAAGAGTGCTTTGCCTTGTCGATTACAGGGCTGGTGTCCATGGCTTCGGTCGGGTCCGCCATGATGGCGGTGCGTCTCAAGCACTTTCCTGCTTGCTCAGGTACTGAAGTGCTGCTGGAGCTCGCTATCGCGTTGCAGGTCGGTGGGATTAAGTGAGCGACAGCCTTCAGTGAAGAAGCGTCCAGCATGTGTGATGGGGAAAGGAAGGTACATGTAGCTGCAGCTGCCCGCATGTGCAAGGCGAGCTGCATCTTATACTTGCCCGTTGACTCAAGAAAGGACTCACAATAAGGCAGCCACCACCATCGCTGGAATAGGACACCGTGAGAGCATCTTGAATTATCATTCTCTACCGACTTTGCATTCGACACCGCCAAGTTTCAAGAGCATTGAGATCGGCATCTGCGACGCTTCTGGGATTGATCTATAGATGCGGTATGTGGCATGAGATGGTGCGGTAATAAGGCAACCTGTGGCCGCGGTGACGGAGGGTCGCAGAAGTATGCGAACAACATCGCATGCCTGTCTCAGTATCGCCATAGGAGTCGCGAATGTGGGCAATAGGAGTACCGTGCGGCTCATGATGATCGTCTTCATGACCACTGTGAAAGTCGAAGGAAGAGAACGAAGTTGGTCTGCGAAAGATGCTGATGGCCGGGCCGCTGAGTCAGACGCGCGCTTTCGCACAACCTTGAACCTCGCTGCCATTTCCAACATGCTCTACTACAATGCCGCCCACCTTATACCGGGGCACGTCAGCCGCTGCGAATGCCCTCGAGGTGATCACCGCGGTCGGTATCAACAATGGCATTTCAAGTGTAGTCGTCAGCAACAAGAGGATGGGAGTAACACGTGTGAGCATAGGAGGGCGGTCCCATCGAGCCATTGGTAGACAGCGAAGAGTTCAGTTGCTTTTCACGACAATGGAACGGGTACGTGGAACGATCAGTCTTGGCGGAGACAGCAGGACGGCACAACGACGATGGAGCACAGAGACCTGCTCTCTAAAGACCACGAGGTCTCCATCTCAGGTACTACAGTAATATCAGACAAGCATAACGCACGGGAGGCATACCTCCCACTACTCCCTCCCATACTCGCCCATCACTTCCCACCATCTCAGTTCCCATCAACAGCCTGCCTCTTCGTTCCCTTAGCCGGCGTCTCCCATGGCATCATATTCTGCATCGCCCAAAGTCAGCCAAATAGACACTATCTCTACAGCCTCAAGCACCGCAAACCCATACTCACTTTCATCCAATTCTCCATTGTCGGTCCACAAATCTCCCCTCGCTCAAACAATCCCGCCTTCAAATTCGTTCTCTCCGGCTCCCCTCCTTCCTTCTCGAACACTCTAATCCAGATTCCAGCACCACATTCATCGCACCAAGCCCGTTCCATAGTATTGCCACTATCGGCTTTGACTGTGTAGGTTTTGGGTTTGGGCCCGTGAGCCTGGATTACGGAGGTGTGCATCATGAGGTGGGCGGAGTGGAAGGCGCCGGCCCACTTGCAGCCTGAGGCAGTGGTCAGAGGAGAACGGATGGAACGAGGAATGGAGGAGGGAAAAGGAGAGAGGCACAGTCTATGCAGTGGCAGAGATTCATTTCGGTAGGGGTGGGAATTGTGAATTTGTGTCGGCCGCAGTTACAGCTGCCGTGGATCTGGGTGGTCATCGTGGTGGGTGTGAATGTGAGAGATAGGATGATGGAGGAGTGTGAATGTCACGATCAATTCATGGTCCAGCAAAAGATGCACAGTTGAATCTTCGTCTGTACGATATACGAAGTGGATGCATATGTTCGAGCTCTGCGATGACGTCGATCCTTTTGAACGGCAATGCGGCATTGGCGAGTGACATTGTAGTCGGATGCAGACGGCGACATGATGCTGTAGAATACAACGGGTGTTGAGGCGTACGCATGTAGTCTTCAGATAATGCCATGGCAGGCAGGAGGTCAAGGTTATTCACTCACAGCATTGTGCATCAAGGTCGGGCTGCAGGCGCGACACTAGCGTGTAGAGGGCGACAGAGTAAGGCTCCATGTTCTCATTGCCTGTCATTGCTATTGACCTTTCTCCTGTATTGCTTCAAGAGCTGTTTTGAAGATTTTCACCAGTTCATCAGGATCCTCCAAACCAACGCTGAACCGCACCAGACTCGCTTCACATCCATATTGCTCAGCCCAGTCCAGCTCGCCGTAATGTGCAAGCAGCACAAACGGTGACGCCAACGTAAAGTTCGTACCCAAGCTAGGGCCTTTACATGTGTTGATATTGTCGAAGAATATCGCTGCATCCTCGATTGAATGGAATGTTGCACTTAGCAGACCTCCATAACCGCCATCGCTAATCCGACATTCATCGTAAAATTGCTTGGTGTCGCTGTATTTCGGGTAGAATACTTGCTTCACTTTTGGACTCTCTCGTAGAATATTCGCAATTGCCTCAGCATTGACGTTAATCCGCTTGATGCGATCGACGTAGTCTCGACTGTTGCGTTCAAGATAGACGCTGTCTTCCTCGAACTGGTTGTCTTCGAATTCTGATCCGAGGACGTGCTTCAGGGCGTTGTACCACTTGGACATGGGATTTAGGATCATGGCGCCACCCATGACGTTGCTGTCCCCGCTGAAGATCTTGGTCAAGCTACTGACAACGATGTCGGCGAAGGGTAGGACGTGGATGTTGAGGAAGTTGCCAATAGTTTCGTCGACTACAATGGCGAAGTCGTATTTGTCTGCGAGTGATCGAAGGCGCTTCAGGTTGGGCGACCTCAGGAGGGGATTCCCTGGGAACTCACAATACAGAGCCAGATACCTCTCGCCAGTCTCCAGACGCCGCTGTAGGTCATTGAGGTCATTGTCATTTGCGAAGCCGAAGAACGTAGCACCGGCGCCAAATTTCTCCAGCACCTTGAGGGTGTCGACGTAAGGGAATCCATACATGATGCTCTTGAGCTCTCCTCGAGCCAATCGTAGAATACGATGTGAGGTAAAGATGGCGTTCATTCCACATGAGAACAGATAGACATCATCAACAGTAAATGCATCGAGCCCATCTTTGGTCCGCTGCAGACTCGAATCTGCGGGAGCGTCCAGTGACTCCGGTAAGTCGCCATTTATAGTCAAAGACCCAGCGATACGCTTCCGGACGGCAAGCTTGGCTTGTTCCGCGAGTTTGGGATTCAGATTACGGCCAAATCGTTCTTCCACGAACTGTTGAGAGTCGAGGACACCATCGATTGTCTCTGCGACCCTGCTGGTCGTCGGAGTCGAGCCATTGGGGTGGCCGTGATCGACGGAAGTAGCCTTCTGATACCGCCTAGGTCCTTTGTTCATTCTCGGTGTCTGAGGTGGTGTTACCGAGCCACGCTCGACCAGCCAGCGCTCGTCAAATGCTCTTTGGCAGAACTCAGCACGTCTGCTAGAGATCCCTTCGCCGGTGTGTTGCCAGAACGCTTTCGCAGCAGGCCAAAGGTCCTGGTGGTAGATGATTGCTGATACCTTGGGAAGGATAAGCTTCGCATCTGCTGCTGGAGTATTCTCGGGATGTGCAACGAAATCAAGGTGACGAAGTGGAGGATGACCGCCATCTGGCAGTTGCTTGATGATGAATTCTCTACATCTTGAGGCACACCTGGGCGACGGCAATAGCATGGCAAAATCGGTATCAGGGTAGCCGTGCGTGGCAACTATGCTCGAGGCAAGCTTCTGAATGGATTTATGAATGAAGAATCTATTTGAAGTCAGCTGGGTTCTCACTCGAGGCCGGCAGTCATAGCAATGGTGTAAAGAAGCAATCAGTAGGAACAATTGGTATATTGTGGACCCTCATGAGAAATATCAGGAGTACAAAACGAAATGTCATCACAGCAAGTGCGAGGAAGAAAACATGCAGCAACATACCTTGGATAGCCACACTGCATCTTGTCTGTCACCCACTTCTCGCCTTCCTCGTACCCGACGTTGGCTTTCCATGTTGGGAGTGATACACTGACGGCATGAGGTGTGTCTGGTGGAATTGTCTCTCCAAGGTTGTCGTTGAAAGGTAGTGCCGCCGGAGCACCAGGCACTTTTACGTCGACCATTGTGGCCAACCCTGCTATGGTCAGATTTCAATGATGATAGATGTCTCTCGTGATAGATCTCCAGAGCGATGCGAAGGTGTCAGATCGTTTGCGGGCGATATCGGAAAATGTTGCGTCAGGTTGGATGCAGTCAGAGGTTTGCATCTTGCATTTCCCGAAATCCTTGAAGCGCGATAAGATCCCTGCAATCGCGGGGCAATAAGGTTTGAATAGCGCGAATCCACAGCTCGAACTTTTTGGCAAGAACGTCCCTCGGTCTCAGACAAGATCCAGCAGTTGATCGCGACCATGGCTGTCCCTGCGACGAAGAGGAGGAAAATTAAACACGTGGTCTCGGACGACGATAGCGAGACCTCGTTCGCATCGTTCGGTGACGATGCAGACCAGACAGAAGAGGCAGCTGGCGGTGCATCGGACAGTGATGAAGAGATGGACGACGAAGAGGCAGATGACGTACGGGCAGAGGAGGAGGACGAAAGTGAGGAAGATGGCGACGATAAAGTAACCGCCACTGTCAAGCCTATGATCGCCTCGAAGCCTGCGCTTCAACACAATGCCAACAAGGCGGGCAAAGCAGCGCAGACGAGTGCGGCGTATGCGAGCGGGACGTTCAGGAGCAATGTCTTCAAGCTGCAGGTGAATGAGCTCCTGGGACAGATCAGACCGCGACAAGGAAAGCGCGAAGCAGCGGCGGAGACTGTGCTCCATGCCTTGAAGCAGTCCATTGAGCAGATATCCGCCCGAGGGCCCCACGCTCTGCTCGAAGCTGAGCGCGAACTCATTAAGCAGAAAGTCGCTGTGCCCTTCCCAGACCCTCGACCGCCCAAAGATGCAAAATACAAGTTTGCATACGCCAAGCCGGCCAACATCAATGTTGTGGGCAGTCTACCGTTGAAGACGAGCAGCAGAACGCAGGACATCCTCGAAGTGGACATGGTCGCTGTGATGCCGTCATTGCTGTTCGAAGAGAAGGACTATCTGAATTATCGATACTTCTACAAGCGCGCATACTACCTTGCTTGCATAGCAGCAGGGCTCAAGTCTGCCCACAAACATGAGTTCACCATGAGATTCAAGCTGATGCATGATGACCCTCTCAAGCCGATCCTGGTCGTGGCTCCGATCGACATGCCGAAAGGTGAAGCTCCCGCACCCAAATGGCGTATCAACATCGTCCCATGCGTCAGCCGCGACCAATTCTCTGTAGACAAGCTTCGCCCGGAGAAGAATTGTGTCAGGCATCACGACTCTACGGCTGCATCAATGGGACAGGATTCCACACAGGCGCCGACACCATCATACAATTCATCCTTGCGGAGTGACATGCTAATGATCGAGTATCTCAAGCTTCTACACGGCGCGGGTAAACGGTGTCAAGCTTTCGTCGATGCTTCTCTTCTTGGCGCCACTTGGCTGCGACAGCGCGGCTTTGGGTCGTCGAGTGCCGCCGGCGGCTTCGGGAATTTTGAGTGGAAAGTGTTGTTGGCTCTTTGCCTGCAAGGCGGTGGTCCAAACGGCAAGCCGCTGTTGAGCGAAGGATACAGCAGCTACCAGCTGTTCAAAACTACTCTGCAGCTTCTGGCCGTGAAAGACTTTGCCAAGCATCCTCTGACTTTTGGCGAAACTGCCAAAGCACCACCGGCAGCAGTCACACCGATCGTTTGGGACTCCGCGAACGGCCACAACGTCCTGTACAAAGTCCCAAAGTGGTCATACAAGTTGCTTCGATATGAAGCCAAGACCACAATCACCACTCTGGGAGATCAGCTACACGATGGGTTTGATGCTACATTCATCATGCGGGTTCAGCAGCCCTTGTATCGCTTCGATCAGGTGGTGCAGATCCCGGAAAAATCACTACTCCAGAAGGTTGGACTCTCGGACCAAACGCTACAGCAGCGATTGAACAGGCTGTATGGTGTCCTGTCGGAAGGTCTTGGCGACCGGGCAACTCAGGTCTCTGTGACAAGAGCATCACCTGCTTTGTGGGAGCTTGGGTCGTCCCGCCTGAAGAATGGCACCAAAGGCCATGTCCAGATCGGTCTCATGATCAATTCCGAGAATGCCAAACGCACTGTAGATCATGGCCCGTCTGCCGAAGAAAAGACTGCTTCAGCTGCTTTCCGCAACTTCTGGGGTGAGAAGTCTGAACTCCGAAGATTCAAGGATGGCAGTATCCTTGAGAGCTTGGTGTGGGCAACACCGCAAGAGAGTGGCATGAGTGCACTTGAACAGATTGTTCGATATCTGCTTGGGCATCACTTCGGCCTTGTCACCCTGGATGACATCACGTTCTTTGGCGATGGCTTTTCGAAGCTGGTACGAGGTGGTAGCGAGCGGGCTGTCTTCGAACCGCTGATGGAGCGGTACAAGCAGTTTGAGAACCATCTGCGAGAGCTGCGAGACCTACCATTGACTGTGAGGCAGATCATGCCTGCAGATCCTCAGCTGCGGTACGGAGCTGCGCGGCCGCCGCCAACCGGCAAAAGTGTTCAGAGTTCCGTGCCTGCAGATGTGACAATACAATTTGAAGGCTCTGGTCGGTGGCCAGACGACCTCGTGGCTATCCAGCGCACGAAGATCGCCTTCTTATCCAAGATCAACGACATGCTGCAAGAGTCTGTCGATGGTATCTCGACACGCATCGGACTTGAAAACGAAGGACAAGATGTGTTGAATCAAGCGTTCCTCGAGGTCACGTATGACACTGATGCAACATTCAGGTTGCGTATCTACCACGAGCGAGAACAAACATTGCACGAGCGAACGCTCAAAGACAAGTCTGCAGACCCAAGATCGAGGGAAGTCGCAGCAGCTGGCCTGGCCAAGTACAAACGCGACTACATCAAGACTCCAGCGCATACCCAGGCTGTTGCTCGATTGTGTAGCCGCTTCTCTGCACTCAGCGGGAGCATACGATTGACGAAGCGCTGGTTCGCCTCACATCTTCTGTGCAACCATATTGCAGACGAAGTCATTGAACTGCTTGTGATCCGCACTTTCACACAACCGTGGCCGTGGCAAGCGCCAGCAAGTGTACAGACTGGCTTTCTACGAACCCTTTTCTGGATCTCGCGATGGGACTGGCGTTCTGAGCTTTTGATCGTTGATCTCTCTGCTGGTGGCGGCGACCTGAAGCAAGCTGATGTGCAGGCTTTCATGACCACCTTCGAGGCGTGGCGGAGACTCGATCCTCAAATGAATAGAGTTGCCCTTCTCGCAGCGTCGAATGTCGATCGTGATGGAACGGCATACACCGATGGACAGCCGGCAAAAGTGGTGGCAAGTCGCATGTCAGCCCTTGCAAAAGCTGCTTGCGCCGAGGTTGCGGAGAAGCAGTTGACTCTCGAACCTGCTGCACTCTTCAGCTCATCGTTGACAGACTTCCACTTTGTTCTCTACCTAGCCGCAAATGGCAAGTCGAAGAAACGCAACAGCGCTGGCACAGCGTACAAGAACCTCGAAATTGCAGCCGTCAGCGACGTGGAAATTATTGGCTTCGACCCGGAGAAGGAGTTCCTCGAGGACCTGGAAGCGACTTACGGCGCATCGATACTCTTCTTCTTTGGCGGAAGCGAACGTGCTGGATCTGGCGCTATCATCGCCGGCCTGTGGAGTCCGCTGACTGCGAGGAGGAGCTGGAAGGTCAATTTGGTGTACTCAACGATTCCGACGAAGGTCGCTAAGGGTGAAGAGGAGGATGTGGAAGCCGTTTTGAATAAGAAAGCCATTCTGGCGGAGATTGCGAGGATGGGTGGGGATATGATTGAGAGGATTGAGGTGTTTAAGAAGTGATGGTATAGAGAAACCATGGTACCAGAGACTATGGTGACTCTAATTATCCCCACCTGACTTCCCGACTGCTCTGATGTTGCCCCAGCTCACATCGCGGTACCGACACCCTCGGTCGCATAGTCATGCGCACGTGAACTCAAAACGCTGTGGTCAGACGAATATGTTACCGGAACATGATGTCGTGGGCCTTGATCTCAGCGCTCTCCCAGAACAAGTGTCCTCCCTGTGATCAATGCTCGCCGCCGGCGCCCTGATCTGAAAGCTTTGTTTCGTCTGCCTTCCAGGGCACCAACTCAAACGGCACTTTCCAGGCCGAACTTGCTTCCTCCTCGAAACGCTTCTTTCCACCCTCGTCATGTACAATTGGAATACATTGGCAATGAGTAATATGCTCTCGATCGATTTTCAGCCTCGATCGCATGCAGAAGTCGTCCGCTGGGGCCATACCGCTCGTTTGCTGGACCACTCATACGTGACAAGAGCACCCACACCTTGCGATGGTAAAGGTGCGGCAGTAGCTTCTTGCCGTAGGATTTCGCATATGTGGGCGAGGGCGGGCTGGCTTGGGAATGTTATGCTGGAGGCATGGGCGGGGTCGTAGAGGTCGTGGAAGCGGTATCGAGGTCCGGCTTCGTTTGCGAGCTGGCCACCGTTGCTCGAGATCTCTGCCGGCAGATCGAGGAGGCTGCGTCTGTTCTTGTTCAGGGACATGTCAGCAGTCAGGTTCTCGTTCGGATTGCGCACTCCTACCTGCTCATTGCCCGTGTCACCCACTGCGTTGGCATGTTGAGCGTGGTCCGGAGACTGTGTGATGAGGGTGTCCATGTAATGTGGATCTAGCGAGATGCGTGGTTGATGAGCCGCGCTGGTGGTATGTGGACTTGCCATGTCGCGGTCGATGATTTTGGCGAGGTGAAGGGGCCCTTGGCCAAAGAGCGGGAATGCTAGATGTTTATCGATGGCGGAGCTCGAATAGTACAATAATCTACAGCTGGTTCGTTTGCACTTGAAGCTCCCCACCACTTCACAGCCCACCTTCTTCTCAACCAGCAAACGTAATCACATACTCCTCCACCACTGCCCTATCATCCTCCAATATTAGCACCTCCGGCGTCACCTCAAACTCAACCGTCCACCTCAAACCCGCCTCCTTCGTCAACTCCCTAGCACAATCCTGCGGCCCCTTCCACCTGACACTAATCCTCCTTCGGTTCTTCGGCCCCATAGCTTCCAGCCACCGTGCTGTCGTGAGGATCTCCAGGGGATCGAGCCCAAACGACCTTTCCTCACACGCGAGGTACGAGAGCTGCACGTCAATCTTGGTAGAGTAGAAGACCGCGAGCAGCTCTTCCCGCAGGACGCGGCAGACGCGGGCGATGGCGGGGTGGTACGGTGGGCAGTCGCAAAAAGGGGTGACACGGCAGGCGGCGAGGATGTCGTCCATGATGAACATGTCGTCGTTGCGGATTGCGAGGCGGCCGATTTCGCTCCAGAGTTCGGTGGGGAGGGGGAGGAGGCTGCGTTTGGGCTGGACGGGAGTCAGTCATGGAGACCTCGCGCCGGGGTTGCGATTCTTGCCTTCTTGCTGCTTGTGCTGGTCGCTGCATCTGTACGCTGGTTGGAGTCTTCGGATTCAGTGGTGCAGACGTCAATGTAATACTTGTTGCGCGAGATGCGTGTCCCTCGTGCCGCGATGCTATAATACGGGTTCGCCATGTTGTAGTTGATAGCGTCGGTGAGTTGAAGGGCTGCTCGGATGAGAAAGGAAGTGTGAGACGGCGTTGTGCGGCCGATCAAGAACAGAGGAGTGCAGGGACTTTCGGCGCTTTCCCGTTTGCATGTGAAAGCACAAAAGGCCACCTCGCATCATGTTTCTGCGCAAACTACCGTACAACCCTCCTCGCAAATGTTCGACCAGCGCTCTACTTGCTAGGGCCTCTCACATCCTAGCTTCGCGGTGTCAACGACTCTGAGACGCTGCTGCTTACAGAAACCGGATCGAGGACCACCAATTCTCCAAACCAGCGCGACCCTCCGGCGGATGCACGAGCTCCATCTCGAAAGGCACTTGCCACAATTCCTTAGCCACAGCCTCGAAGTCATTCTTGTGTTTGTCTTGGCCGCTCAAATGGTGGAATTTGCCCTTGGTACGCTTGCGATTCGCATTCCCAATGGCGCGCAAGAAACATCCAACGCGGTTACCCTTCTCTCCCAGCTTCTTGGAGTCTGACACGAAGCACATGTCAACCTTTTCCTGACAGAGATACTCGAGCAGTTCCTCGCGAAGAACACGGCACGTGAGGGCAATGGGTGGCTGGTGTGCGCTGCGGCCAAGTACGGCTCTGAGGTGCTTGTCTTTGAATAAACAGTAATTGTGCAAGGGTCTGCCGCGGACGTTGTTATATGAAAGCGATATTGAGCTGCTCGGTTCGCTGGTCGTTTAAGCGCCTGAAGCTGGCAAAGGTTTCAACGGTGTGCGCTTGCTAAAGAAGGATCAAGTGCTGTCGAGTCACTTGTGCTATCATGAGTCAGAAGACCTGTATTTCCAGGATGCGCAAAGTGTACACGCTTACATGTGTGTTCTGGTGGCATGAGATGGGGCCCTTCCCTTCCCTGCGTCGTGACAGTCCACGGTTCCGGTCATTCTTAGACTAGAATTCACACGTGTTCCAGAATATCTCGAAAATCACTACGGGATGCAGCTCTCCGGTGGAAAGAGACAATCCGGGTGTCGAACAGAGCCTTGTGGACATCAAGCATCGGGTCCTTCTACTTGATCGAAAGCGCCTTGTGTCCATGTGCCGCGAGAACCTGATGACAGCGTCTGTCCTACAAAACTTTGTACTTTGATAAAGCTCTCCTGAAAGGTGTCTTGGGTGCCGGATAATTGGGCGCCCAGTGCGGCGCGATTCAGCGCAGATCTCAACGTCCGAGAATATATCACAGAGGCTGTCAGTATTTACATGTTCGCCCACCCGGCAGAGTCGAAATGATGCCTCCAAGGCGCAGCGATACGTCGCTCTGTTGGTCCTGCCGCTGCCAAGATACTGTTTGAGATCCCCGGTGTTGAACATCCTCGCGTCGTTGAAATTGTAGATTTCCGATAGTAGCTAGTCCGGAAGGTCGTTGAACGTGATCGGTGCAGGCAATCCTGTCTGCCCAGAATTGGAAAAGCCCAGGGAAGCGGTATTCATAGTGTCCCGTCGTCCAGTCGGTAGGTCTAGGCGATAATATGGCAGTCGTTGTAATCGATGCTGAATTCTGCAACGACCGAAGTCCAGAGATTGTGAGCGTTGCAATACTGCCGAGCTGTGAGGATCAAGACCGCGAGAAAAAAGGCTGATATAAGTTCGCAGGCTGTTGAGGACCTCAAAGGCCTGTACCCGAATTACGATGTCCTCAGAAACCGTTACCACGGATAGAGTACTGCAGTTCTTCCTCGACGCCGCCTTCCATGCCGACGTCTTACCAATAACGCTGTCTTATTATGGCTCGCGCCTTCGGACGCTTATCAACAATTACGATGCGTACTGCTCCTAGAAAGTTCATGATTCTTTCCTGCTTGGCAGCTTGTGTTCTCTCAGCGGCTTACGGCGTCATCATACCTTCCTCGACGATACGCAGATGAATTGCAACGTACCGATCGTCGAAGATTTGCCTATGGCGGCCGAAATTGGAACCATTGCATTCATCATCCGGGTATCTTCTATCTCAAAACGCCTCCCCAGACCCCCGTGGCATCGCTGACTACAGCAGTCTTCCCTGTAAATGCTTTCAATGTCTGTGTCTTGACCGGTCCATCGTGTTCTTCCAAGTATTTACCCCAGTCATCGAGTCTGTCTCTCAATTTCCCACATACCAGATCTCCACGCCCATAACCTCAAACTTGCTCCCCTCCTCACTCAGCTGCTCATTCCCAAACGTCGGACACGTATCACTGACCCCATTGCTCAAATTCTGATCCAGCCAAAGTCCATAATGTCCATCCCCTCCACCCACGCTGAGGTAATCTTGCTGACAGTATACCTGAAAGTCATTCTCCCCCGTGTACGGGAACGCCTTAAACCGTATCCTCTCAGGCGTCTCCGTCCCTCTGTGTCCATTCGTACCATTCGGAGCCGGAACATTCAACGACGCCAGCGACGCATTACTCCCATTCTGACTTCTCGCCAATCCAATCGTTGTCATCCGCTGCGCATGTGTCGTATCCGCGCTCGGCGGCGGCGGGAGATCGAGGAGATCGGGTATCGCGGGTAATACAAATGCGCGCCAGAGGAAGCACTCGCCATTTCCAAAGTAATGGGGTTGGGGTTTGGGCGCTTCGGAGAGATATGCGCCGAAGGTTCCTCCGTCGGAGTCGCGGACCACCACGACGAAGCCGCCGCGCTTCCCTCGGTATCGGTCGCAAATGCCATAGAGGGTGGACAGGGTGCTTCCGTTTTGCTCAAGGGAGTAGATGAGGGACCAGTGGTCCATGAGTTGCAGGCGGGGCGGAATGAGGAGGCGGATTTCTTCTGCGACCGCTTTGCGGAGGAGGCGCGCTCTGTGTGTTGTGCTTTTGTTGTAGCCATTAAGTGTGAGGGGCGTGAGCGGTGGGGGTTGGAAAGGCGATTTCCGGCGCATTGGTGCTTGGGGTGGGTGGTATACACCTGTTGTCGGATCGGTCATTGAGCCGTTGTAGTTGGCGGAAAGTGCTCTCGCCAGAGCTGTGGGTGCTTCGTCTTCTGACAATCTCCTTGCTAGACCTTTCACGGTGTATGATATGGGTTCGGTAAAGTAGGAGAGTGTGGACATGAAGGTGTTTTGAGAGGCGTGTTGGGGGGGTTGTAGAGGCGGACGAGTAGCATCGGAGGAGGATCGCGGGCCTGGAGCGCTCGACATTGAAGCTGGCTACGATGGTGTCTCAGCTGAGCGGCTCGTTACCATGCGCATGGCTTGTTAGGCGGCACTTCAAATAGCAGAGTCGTGGAATTACGATGGAAGGATTGACACATGGCATTTCGACAACGTCTGTACATGTGTTTACTCAGGCACAAGCTCCGGCACCCGACCTGATCCTTGCTTTCCCAACTCGGCAGAACGATGGGCCGGGCCGAAAATGGCTTGCTTGTCAGCACATGCTAGTGCGAAGCGGGAGTGAAGAGTGGAAGAAGAGAGCGCTTACCTTGAATGTCTCTGAGTTCTAGCTGCACCTAGTCATGAATGATATGTGAAGTAAGAACCTGCAAACCATGGCATGATACCAAAGGCAGGCTATCTGGTCCGTCCTGTTCGAAGACATAAGACTATCTGAAGGCAAACTCGGCAAAGACTTGACGTACGAACGTGTACCTTGATCTTGGGTCCTGGGCCGGCGAAGAAACGCACCCATCGGCATGATCTGGTATCCATCCTGATATCAAGCACGAACAAGTGCCGAGCAAGGCAGAGCGATCTTACGCTGTCTATCGTACTCGGATACAATCTTGTGCTTGGTCCTGGAACATATCGTCCGCGGGAAATTAGCGTGTGATTGAGTTGGTCTTGAGACAGCACCGCAATGATGCCGTCCCCTGGGATGAAAATGTGTCTGCGTCTCCTAGCTTTCGAATCAGCCCGCTGGTGCTGATGGTATGCCATCATGATCGTCGCTAGTAGGTAGGGCACTGCTCTGCGGAAGCAGTCAGCCACTGGTAGGTGCTTTTGACATTGGCTCGATGCAAAGCTTGCTTCTCATCTGTCATACACGAGCTGAAGTTATCATCACACCACAGCCGTATCCATCGCCATCATGTTCTACAAGGCAGCAGGTCTCGCCTTCGCCGCAATAGCGATAGCTGCATCTTCTCCCTCCCGCGAAGCCACCGCGCAATGCGACTACGTTGTGGTAGGAGGTGGCACTTCAGGTCTTGCGGTTCCCAATCGTCTTAGCGAGGATCCCTCGGTAACGGTAGCCGTCATCGAGGCCGGCGGAAGTGTTTTCAACAACACTAACGTGACGGACATCAACGGATAAAGCAAGGCGTTCGGTACTGATATCGACTGGGCCTACGAGAGCGAAGCGCAGATGTTCGCTGGGAACAAGTCTCCGACCCTACGAGCGGCGAAGGCTCTAGGCGGGACTAGTACGATCAATGGTATGGCGACGCCAAGACACTGACATGGACTACGAGAGAGTGAATAGCTAACAAGATGCGTGCAGGAATGACATACATGCGCGCTGAAAGCAGCCAAATCGATGCATGGGCCAAAATTGGCAACAACATCACCTGGAACTCCTTACTGGCTTAATACAAGAAGAGCGAGCCCTTCCAGCCCCCAAAACACGCTCAATTCCAGATGGTGCATCGTACGAAGCTGAAGTCCACGGCTTTAATGGACCGCTCAAAGTTGGTTGGCCCGCCAGGATGGTTGGGGACAACTTTACTGCAATTCTCAATGCTGCGTTCGATACCCTTGATCTGCCTTGGAACGCCGAACCGAATGCGGGACGTATGTGTGGCTTCGATGTCTTCTCGAAGACTTTGGATACCGCGCTAAATTTGCGTGAGGATGCGGCGCGCGCGCGTATTACTTCCCAGTCAGCAGCAACAGGTCGAAACTGCATGTCTACCTCAATTCTTTTGAAGAGCGGGCGACGTGGGAGACAGCCGCACGCGAATCGCAAGCAGTTGCAGAGGACGATGTGATGAGGGACGCTGCTGGTAATCAGAGACCTCTCGGCGCTAAGAAGGAAGTGATCTTGTCTGCTGGCGCTTTGATGTCGCCTCTGATCTTGGAGCAGTCTGGTGTTAGAAATGTAGCGTGAGTGCATGAGTTCCATGGTCTTTGAAAATCACAGCAAGCAGACCTCGCTAACCGCTTCCCTCCCAGCATTCTCAAAAAGCACGGCGTCGAAGTCAAAGTGAACCTCTTAACCGTCGGCGAGAACCTCCAGGACCAAACAATCGTCGACATACCCTACACCGCAACCCAAAACTTCACCGGCTCCGGCGGTTTCATCGGCTACTTGAACGCCCAAGACGTCTTGGGCTCGAATTTATCCAACATCAGCGCCCCAATCAAGCTCGCCCTTCCCTCCTACGCCAAAGCCTCCGCAGCAATATCTGGCAACACCGTCTCTCAATCTGCCCTCGAGCACCTTTTCAACGTCCAATACGCCCTCATCTTCCACGACCTCGCCGTCATCTCCGAGGTCATCGTCAATGCACCCTCCGCCAGCAGTGCCCCGCTAGAATACTGGGGCCTCATGCCCTTCTCCCGCGGCAGCATCCACATCACCTCCCCAAACGCCTCCGCGCCAGCGAGCATAAATCCAAACTACTTTTAACACTCCTGGGACATTTTGCAACAACTCGCCACGGCCAAAGCATCCCGCTCCATGGCGAGGAAAATCCCACTCTCCAACCTCCTCCCGACCGAGACGCTTCCTGGTCTCGACATCGTGCCCGCGAACGCCTCGGATGCGGTCGAAGAAGTTGACTGCCATCTTGAGCAGGGTGTACGTGTTCTGCACGGAGCGTGGAGATCGGTAGTGGCAGAGAAGTGCTGTGGTGATATTGGATGTGGTGCTGGAAAGGTGGTGGCGGTCTTCGCGGAGGAGTGTTTGAAGTGGCACTTAATGGTGCAGAGAAGTGCTTAAGAGTCCGGATTTAAATGCATCAAGAAGTTCGTCGCGCAAGCACGGATGACGCACTCGCGAAAAGCGTCAGAACAGCATGTGAAGGCGCTTATTCACTCACAAGTTTGGCTTGACGCGGGATTCGTGGAGCGAATGAGTACAGACCGCTGCTGCCATCGTCCAGTTGTCTCAGGCTGTGCAGCATATACACCGAGCTTCGACGCTTGAGCTTGATAGACTCGAGCACTTATACAAGCGGCATAGGTGTTCATATACGAACAGAGCTCATCTGACTGCCGCATTAGCATGCGCGCAAATCAAACATAGGGGCATGTCGTAGGCAGAAAACTATACCGGTCTGTTCAGCTCTCAGGACGTCTTGAGCTCCTTTTGAGCAACATGAGCCAGATCTGCACCCGTTGTCTGCCATTGCATTGTTCTTGGAGAGCCAGGCGCAAGCAACAGCACAGAGCTGACCAAACATCCAGACTGCCATCGAAAGCTCCATCAGCATCCGCAGATCTCCAAATCACTGGTGAGCAAGTCTTCTAGGAGTCCGGTGGCTGCTTGCTGCTCGTCATGCTCAATAGAATTCGCCTTCCAGTAAAGGATCGTTGCTCGAGTCCGACGGACAGTCTATCTAAGGTGTCACTGAAAGCCATTTTCTCGCTCGGTACGCATTGGGAGCTACTCATGAAGCTCAGAGCCTGAGTAGTCGCCGCTGAAATGATCCTCAGGCTAGCTGCCCGATATGTCTAGGAAAGAGTTACCGGTCAGCATTGCAAAGCTTGAGACTTGACCATGAGATTTGCTTTTGTGGCAATTATTGGTACAAAACCACCACGGCCCTACATCATCTGGAGGGAGCTCGTTGCTGGACGATAGTTCGACATTCTGATGGTTGAGGCTGGAAGAACGAAAGGACACAAGTCGGATGCGCCCACGACCACGATATTCATTGCATTACACGATTCAAACTGATTGTATATAGTCTGCCGCCTGGAAGTGGCCAGCCCTTCATAGACTTGAGTCGGTGCATTTCCACCCGACAATGCCAATGCACCCCATGTTCACGACGGATGTTGTCACGAAGGTAGGTTACGTGTACGTACTGCTCCGGTCCTGCTAAGCAGTAATGCTGCCTCGAACTCCACTCCCGAGGTCTCTTCAACCTCGCCCTCACCTCCTCACATATACTTTCGTCATCTCTAACCGATATAAGCCTAATAAAGACGGCGTTGAGTTATACCTTTAATTAAAGAGGCCCTTTCATTAAGATCTAAAACAAACCCTATCTGACCAAATACAGCGAAGACTTTTAATGAAAAAGTCCTTATTTGATCTTATACGGTGTTTGATGAACGGGCGTCAACACTCCTATCATTGCCCCAAGTCGGTCATTCTCAGGCTACACTGACCGCAGAGCTCGACTATGGCACCTTTCAAGGAGCGTACTCTGCCAAGTACAACATCTTCTACTGGATCAGAATTCTTTTCGCACTTGCTCCCATCGGTCAGAATAGGATCCGAGCACCGCAGCCTCCTCTGCCAATCATGGACGGGACCTACAATAGCACGCAGAGTTACGACTTCTGCCCACAGCGGACAGTCAACGGAACAGAAGACTGCCTGCGCCTTGGGCTGTACGGCAGACCGTGATAGAATGGCATCCACTGACACCAGTCGTGGTAGTATACCATGGCGGTGCATTCATCCAAGGCACTGGGAGCTTCAGCATACCTCCATCAGGATATCCGACCCTGAACGTCAGCTACCAAAATGACTTCATCTTCGTCTGCACGAAGTATGGTCTGAGTGCCTTTGGCTTCTTGCCGGGCAAAGAGCTTGCCGAAGACGCCCACAGTGCTCTAAATGTCCGGCTTCATGATCGATAGTCTGCACTGCAATGGACAAACAAGTACATCTCAAATTTCGGAGGTGATCCCAAGAATGTCACGACTTGGAAACAAAGTGCAGGAGGCGGCTCGGTCGTGGCACAAGTCATTGCGAATGGCGGGAAAACGAAGCCAATAATATTTTTTAAAGGCATTAGCTTCAAGCGCGTTTCGGCCGGAAACATATCACTACGATGCACCGGAAGCACAGTCCAACTACGATCGGTGTGTCGCTTTGGCCGGTTGTTCTGAAAATGCATCTTTGGCGTGTCTGAAAACGGCAGATCTGCAAGTTTTGCGGAATGCGGCCCTGAACATCGGCAGTCAGACCTACACCGCACAATCGTATACCTAGGCACCAGTGATCGATGGAGATTTCATCCGGGACCCTCTTTCGCAGGCCACTGCTGAGGGCAAAGTCAACATTGATGATGGCTTCGGGATCGCAACGTACAACCTCCACGGCAGAAGAGCTCGTATACAATACCACACTCGTTCGTGCAGGTCTGATCTACCGCAATGCGGTTTTGACCTGCCCTGCTTTGTGGACAGCTTCTGACAGTCACAAGCATTCATATCTCGGAGAATACATCGTCTCGCCTGCCAAGCATGGAAGTGATACGATCTACGTAAGTCTGTACGGTGGACTTTCACGGTCAGTAGCTGACGAAGAGTCAATTGAACCAAGTGAACGCTGTCCAGAAACCAGATCCACTGATCTAGGAAGGCTACGCCGGTGCCTTTGCTTCACTTTGCCAGACTGACGATCCAAATGCCCACAAGCTTGCGAACGATAGTCAGTCCGCCGTCCCTGAGTACATTGAAAGCGGCAGGAAGCAAATCGTCGTGAAAGTGGACGGATTGAGGAATGGATCGACGGGGCTTCTGCAGCGGCGATGCGACTTTTGGAGAAGTATGGCCGGCAGAATTCCCATCTGAATGGGGCAGACAGGCTGCTTAGCATAGACTAGCTTGTGCCACAAGGAGATTTTCATCTCGCCAGAGGGAGTTCTGCTGTTAAGGTCATGGCTCGTAGATCCTGCTGCTCAGATCGACATGTCCGCCACCACGGACCCAGCCTTAACCCCGAGGATGACTACTATGGAAGCCTCTCTCAGTGTGCTTGAATCATTCATAGTCGTCGCACTCCCGCTTGCTGCGATGGCCAGGTACAGATGCCAACCGGAGCGATTCTTCGCAATGCTGCTTGCAGGACTTCTTTGCTTCGTCCTGGAGATTGACCTGGTCACATCCTCCTCATATCCGCCGGCAGTCACCAGCAATCTAAGTCGAACGCCTTTTTTGTGTGGCGCCCCGCTAATCGTCGTGTCGATCAATGTCGTGGCGCATCTAGTTCTTGGATCGGTACTCGTCTGGATGAGAATTGGGGCGCGTTTCTACAGGAATCAGCCGCTCGGAATGACGTGGGATCCGACGGAAAGAGGCTCGAGGCACTCGGCCACAGGCTTCCATGAGCCGCAAGTCGACACTGTCCGGTTATATCTCCCAATGCACTGGCCGAAAGGGTTGACGCAAGTCGAGACGCTGGAGAATATGCGGCCTATTTGTCTGGCCGGGCTTCGTTATTCATACCTATATCACTGTTCATGTCAACAATGGGACTCCACGCATCTACTGCAATTGGTAGCATGCACTCCATAGGTTGGAGACTGCGGTTCTGTATACCTGATAGCAACACGGCCATCGCGGAGCTTGATCAGGTGGTCGCATTGACGGGTGGCAACACTTCGTTAGCTTTCAGCTGCTTGGAGGGAGGCATACAACAGCTGGAAGCAATGACAGAATGGTTAATTAGCGGGCAGCCGTAACGTTCGCGTTAGACAATATCTCAGCCAAAGGACTCCCAGTATCTTCTGCTCCTGCTTGAGCGCTTTCCGCGATGACTTTGCCGTTGCCTGGATTATAGACATCTTGGTAGTGATCTGTCGGCGCAGCATGCCAGGCTCCGTCGTAGAAGAGCTTGTCATGCTTTGGAGGGCGGTCTTAGATAGATGGTAGTTTGGTTGTCATGGTGGCTGTGGAATGGGTTGTGTGCTAAATATCGAAACGAGGACATGACATGAGACGTACTGGGTGCTATAGAATGTGAGTTTTGCTGAAGTCAGCACAAGACCAAGCCGAGAGCCGATGCCTGTATGATGGTGCATGAGGCTGAGATCGATCAAGGTGGGTCAGCATGATCTGGCGGGGCAATACTTGCGAAGGTTGGTGTTGAGCTTCGTGCGAGGTTGCACGGCAGAGTATCAAAATACGTTACAAACGTCGACGACAGGTGAACATGGATGAAGGCCAATGTATACATAAAGCAGAGAAATAGAGGGAATGGACAACTAAGCTGATGATGAAGGGAAGTCGTATTTGAGTCTGCGTCTTTGCCGAAATTATCCCGGCGCTGTCAAACCATCTCCAATCACCCTCCTTGCTCTCTGTCCTCATCAACAACGACAACATTACTCCTCCCACCTTGGATGCCCTCGACACCACGCCTAATCTGGCGATACTCCTCCCCGAAGAAAAGATCCAGCTTTCCCAGGCTCAGGTGTGCTGTCTCCGGGTACGCTGACCAGACTACGACAGCGATACACAGTTGAATACGGCCAAGACGATGTAAAACCTGTAGTAGATGCTCTCAATCGCAATGCGTGTATCTCGACGCTTTCACCAACCATCTCGGCGACTCTAGCAGGCTAAGAACTAGCACTGTCGAAATCGCCAGGAATGTCAACCCAGAAAATCCTGGTATGTCTGCACGAAGAGCATCCCGCATCTATAGCCCATGGCTACGCCAAAGTCGCCAGAATACCCATGGCGGTAGCAGTCTACGCCAATACTGGGCTGATGCATGCCACGATAGCTATCTACAATGCTTGGTGTGATCGAGTGCCAGTTGTTGATCCTCGAAGCGACAGGTCCTCTGGATGCTTCACGACGTCAACCTTGAGTCGGTTAGATACACACCTGCCAGGACCAGGGAGCTTTGATCAGGCCTTGTGGTTCGACGATCAACCTCATAGTCGAATGCGGTCATTGAGAGCTTTGTTCATGCGACTGTTGCAGCGTGCAGTAAGCCGTGCGCGCCGACCTATGTCTGCCTTGACTTGGGGCTCCAGGAATATGCTGTAGACCCGGAATCGCGACAACTTCCGAACACGAAACGATATGTAAATGCAGTCTCTAGGGCCGTCAGTCGAAGACATCCTACGCGTCATCGCTGCTCTTGGCGAATCACAGGAGCCCTTATTTCTCCTCGGTCGCATGTCACCGTCCTCGAAGATCTGGCAGAATCGGATTGAGCTTGCCGAGAAGTTCGATGCCAGAGTCGTCACAGAAATAAAATAGACGGCTCCCTTCCCGTTCCCACATCCGCTTCAGCCTTCGGCTCCAGCTCTATTCATCACGTCGGCGACGTCAGCATTGATACGTAAGGCTGATTTGATCTTGTCTTTTGAGGTCGACCTCGCAGGACATCTGAGAGCGGCAGGAGTGGCTGAGCCGAGCGCCAAAGTCGTGCATGTCAGCTTGGACTGTGCGCTCCACAAAATGGGTCGTCAAAGGACCGTTTTGCGATCCCTCCGCCCGACATTGCCATTCATGCTGATGTCGGCAAGACTTTGTGGGCGATTCTGGCCGCATCGGAGTTTATCGAGACACAGCGTTCGGCATGGTCTCAAGACGGCGATGTCATCGCAGCGTACCCATCATCAAAGGACAGCAACATTGAGCATAACTTGACGCCGGATCTGGCTGCATCTCCCTACTCCACGATACCTGCAGATGATACCTGCCTTGTTCGTGCACCGCTGTACTGGTCTGGTGCTGACCTATGCTCGACACACCTTCTCGCCTTCATGGGCATGGACGGTGGTGCCGGTATGACATCAGGCCCAGGTCAATTGGTTGGCACAGCTCTTGCCCTCCGCCAGGCGAAGTCGTCACCGATCGCAGTAGCAGTAATTAGACACAGACATTTCCTTATGAAATTCTCGGCGCTCTGGACCGCTGCACGTTGCCGACTGCCACTACTAGTCGTCGTGGCCAACAATTGAAGCTATTCCAACGACGAGGTACACCAAGGGCGGGATACGAAGTACCGTGAAAGAAATGTCGCGTACAAGGGGTCGGTATGAGATTAGATGACCCGCAGCCGGGCTTGCGTAAGATCGCGGAGGGTCTGGGCTGCACTATTGTAAGAGCCGAAAGGGTACGTACTGGAGTAGCGTGATCTGGGCCTGGCTATTGAGGATGTAGTGGCGAAGATGAAGGAGGGGAACTGCGTAGTGCTTAATGTTCAAGTATTGCTGGACGGTTACAGCAGTGCCACGAGTGAGCAGGGAAAGTAATGGGCACGCCGTGACATCCGTCGATGTCCTGATGATGCCGAAATGGGTGGATAGGGTACACGATTTGAACGTACATATCGAGCTCCAGCTACGATCGAAGTCGGGAAGCACATTTCCAACGGACGGTGAATCGGATTGCCGTGGAAGGCACCAAATGGTATCGGCATTTCCGGCACATCAGCTTGGAATTCTTTACAGAAACGCCAACAATGCAAGCTAGCGTCATAACGATACCACCAACCGGACATGCTCTCGGCGGATCGAGGTCACTAACACAAATCCAAAAGGTCAGGCACAGCGTAGCACCAAGGACTAAAGGTACCCCTCTCGGCTTGGCTTCAACTTCCTTTCCTATTCCGGCACTGTCATAGACGATCTACTGCTGATCTCCAAGTTATAGCCAATAGCAACTTCACATCACCACTTACTTTCTGTCCCGGTCTTGTGCGCGCGCGCGGAGAAACATCATCATGTATACAATATATGATCGGTCGGCAAAAGCTGAAAGAGGCCAACCGCGAGTGTACGGATCGCCACTGTACCATATGACGATGAGTGCATGCCACTGCGTGTATATACAGATGTGATTAGAGCGAGGAGAAGAAGAACTCCGAACAGAATCATCTCAAAGTCCTTTACACGATATAGCATTCACTATGAAGAACACTCTGCAACTTCTTGCTTCGGCTCTACCACTCGCAGCAGCCTACCCTGCAGTGCTGGAAGAGGTGTCGAAGCGTGCGATCATATACCCAACTGTCCCACCGCCAAAGTTCACAACTACTCGCGATAACTGTGGTTCGCATGGCAATTGCACAGTATTCAACGCCCAGGATCAGTTCGTTGATGTGCGACCTGGTAGCGGGCATGAATTTATCGCTCCTGTAAGTTCTATTTGACGTTTCAATTGTCACGGTCGCTGACTCCATTGCAGACAGGAAGTGACCAAAGAGGACAATGTCCTGGTCTCAACGCTGCAGCCAGTCAGTCTCCCCGTGAAATGGAATGTGCATAAATCGTGCTGACCACACTTCCGACAGACCACGGCTTCCTCCCACGAAGCGGCGTTGCTACTATTCAGCAGAGTAAGACACGCAGCAAGCCACCCAAATAGCAGTATGCTAATCGTATATCTCAGCTATGGATGGCCTTGGAGCGGCGTACAGCATGTCCCCAGACCTGTCCTTGGCCCTGGCCGCTATCGCGTGAGTTGCATGTCATCAAAAAATACCTGGTTCCATCGCTGACGGTCTCTTCGCACAGAATCGCCATCTCTGGTGACCCAATTGCAGGAACATGGTCGATCGGGAGCGGATATGCTGGTGCTGTTGGTCTGTTGGGCAAGCCCACCGGTATTGTAGGCACACATAACCGCTATGAGGGTGATGCTTCGACGATCAGGGTAAGTTGATCCACGTCGTCGTTGGACAGGATATAGCTAATAATATTTAAGGGCGACGCTTATATGCACGACGGCAATGTCGGCTACTTCGAGATGCACCGCTGGGAGCATCTCTACAGTCTGCTCGGCAGCACCGGGCTCACCCACGACAAGGCTGCCGCACAGGCCTACTACACCGCGGAGTATTCCCTCCTGAATAATCCAGAATACTTCTCGGCGCCATTCTCCGGCCTGGTCGCTCCAGATGCTCACAACTTCGTGGTCCACTTCATGAGTAACCGATCGGAGGAGAACAAGGGTGGCGTCTTGGATGGCTCCGTTCTCAAGTCTTTCTTCTCCGTCACGGGCACGCCAGGTAGCTTTGTGCACACCCCAGGCCATGAGCAGATTCCCTTGGACTGGTACAAGAGGCCTACATCTGAACCTATGAACACCGTGGACACCAACGTCGACACCGTCATCAACAATGGCATGTACCCAGGCATTATCCGCTTTGGAGGTAACACCGGCAAAACCAACAGTTTCGTGGGCATCGATACAGGTAATCTGACCAGCGGAGCTTATAACAGCGCTTCCCTTTTGCAAGGTGACAACCTTTCTTGCTTCTTCCTGCAAGCGACCCAAGCTGGTCTCTCTGATGCTGCTTACCCGCTTCTCGAGCCCGTTGGCAAGATTATGAGCTTCTTGCAAACGAACCTTGGCCCTCAGATCAGCGCTCTCAATTGCCCGCAGCTCAACAGCTTCAGTAATGAGCTGTTCCAGAAGTACCCCGGCGCGGCTTACAAGGCCCAGGGTCAGTAGGTACAGATTGAGGGGATGTCTGGAAGATTGTGTTCTTTGTGTCATCGCAGGGTGGATTTGCCTCAGATGAATGCAAGATAGTCACATATCATTGGCATTCGTCGTGGTGGTACATTTTGTGAGTCACATGAAGGGGGGATTTTGGGGGCTTGTAGGAATCGGCTTGTGATAAGTCTTAAATCAGCTCAGCGTCAAAAATGTTTCTGATTCGAAGGATGCATTTCGCAATATTCAAGCGCAGAGCCTTCCTCGCCCAACATAAGGATCGTGATTTGATATGGTGGTGGAACTAGAAAGAGTCAAAGAAACTTCAAGGATCCTCTTCGACCATGCCCGTCAACCGCTTCCAAATGGCAGATTCGCTTGATACATCAGGTCCTGGCAATCCGAGAATGCGTCTGGGTGGACGGGGTCATGAGGTTCCGATGCAGCCTCAACGTGAGATTTATCCGCCGGCTCGAACTTGACCAACGAGTACAATTTAGGCTGTGGCTGATTGGCTTTAACTGCAAACTCTCACTGAGGTTCAGAAATCTTCCAGGACGACTCGGAAGCTGCGGAGGTTAAGCATGCTGAGTAGGAGAGTGAAAGTTTAAGAAAGCAACAAATAACGCCGCAGCCAGTTGAACTCTTGATGAGTCTATCATCGACCAGGCACGGGCAGAAAGTTAAAGGCGAAAAAAAAGGATCGTGAACGAGCTCGGAATCAGCAAGTCCCATGCGACTGAGGAGGGAGCGGTCATGAAGAGGCGTGGGCAGATACAGGACATCTCGGATCTCGATGACATGTTGAGTCGCAGGAACAGAGTGCAGAGCTGGAGTGGAATGGAAGTGAAAAGAAGCATATCGGCGCAGTCGTTGGGGTCCGGTCCTGATAGCGGTGGGACTTGGTGCACCAACGAAGCTCACTAAGTCGCAGTGGTGGGCAGACCTCCTTGGTTAGATGGAGCACTTGGTTCTGAGTCCGTCGCCGATGTCAGCGCAAAGAAATCAACCTTGTATTGAACCCATGCGTTATTGTTCAATTTACTGAAGTCAAGCGGCAATCCATCATGTATTAACCTCCAAGCGCTGGTTCAACCTCATGACAGCCCCAGCCTGGTGCAAGTATTCAAATTCGTGTTACAAGTCACGACCAATCCTGGCGTGATATTGCCAGTCGAGTTGTAGCTCATCGTGTATCCCGACGTGGTACCTGGAAAGTCGTCAGTGAATGCAAGACTTCTTCAAAGACTGTATACACTTACTCGTCTGGATCCCCACAGTCGCCAACGCTCCATTTTCCCCATCTCCAACATCGTAGTACGCATACGTGAAGAGGCCCGGCAAAGCATACTGGTACTGCACCGTGAAGTGGAACAACTCATTCTTATTGCCTGCTCGGTTGAGATACCATTCATAGGTAATGCCTGAGCCATCAAGCTGGTAGAAGAGGCCTTGCGGCGGACCAGTAGTGTTGATCCTGTAAATGGCCAGGTCTGCCCAGTATGGAACGATAGTGCCAGCTGGAAGGCGTGTCGACGGAAGCTGGCCGTATTGATATTCTGCTGAGCCGACCGTGATGATAGAAGGCCGTTGACAGCGGCAAACGTGGCTGTGCTTGATGAGGCTCCAATGTACATGGGCTGTGGCAGGTCAATGCGTTGGTAGCTGTCGTCCTCGTCGAATGAAGGCGGGTCGCCGAAGTAGCAGGGTGTCGGTGATGTGAGCACGAGATAGCTGCTACTGGCTGAGGATGGGAACGATGATGCTGAGTTCGCGTAGGAGGATGAGGCCAAGGCTGATGATGTTGATGAGATTCCGTAAGGGCTTGCTGTGCTCGTTGCAATGGTCGAGGTAGTCGAGTATGGGATCACAGAGATCATGGAACTCGACAGGATGGGCGGAGGTGAGGATTTACCATTGTTCGAGTAACCATCCGGCGGGGATGCGGTGCTTGATGGGCTCAGAAGTGAAGATGACGTTGTCGTAACTACAGCACTATAGCTGGCGATCGAGCTTGAGGACGCCGGACCGGCGCTGGAGTATGCTGGAGGTGCTGGGATTGTCGCACTTATGTTGCTTGAACTCGATGCCGAGGTCGTGTCATCGTTCGGCATGGTCGAGGGGAGCGCTTGAAGGTCCGTGAGGCTCGAAGCTGTAGTAGTTGCATCTGGCACACTTGAGGGAAAGACCTCTAGATCAGTGATGCTAGTCGATGTCAAACTCGTAACGGCAAGTGACGACGATGATATCTCCAATGCCTGAGAGCTCGAAGTAGTCGATTCTCCGGTCTGCGAGCTTGAGAACGGGTGGTCCGGTCCAACGGGTTCGCCCGTCGCAGCATAGATAGACAGTGTGTTACCGAGTGCCTCGCTGATGGATCGAGCAGTCGAAGCTGCGGGGCTGAAACCACTGCCACTAGGGTACTGAGGTGATGATAGCGGAGAGCTCACGCTAGTCGCTGAAGTCGCATTCGATGCTGGAGGTGTTGGTCCCAAGTAAGACATCGCTGCAGAAGTGTCCATCAATTCGGTAGATGTGGCAACTCCTGTGCGTGAGGTGGGCGCATAAGATATAATCCCTGCGGAAGACTGCTGCACTGGATACTGGGCTGGCGACGCTGCTTCATTGTCAGAGCTACTCGCAACCGGTGTGTCGCAAATGCCGTAGCCAGGCTGACAGCCAGGTCCGCAGTACTCTGGGCCTGAGCCACAGAAGCCGTAAGTACTGCAACAGCCGCCCGAGTATGCGCTGTAGCAATTGAACCCAACATCTGGGCCGCAAGTGCCACTTGGAGCCACGATGGCGGTCGTGCTTGATGATACGTTCACGATTGTAGGTGTTCCTTGCCTGAACTCAGATGGGAGAACGGACGTGACAACGACTGGCGCTGGAGATGGAGCAGTGGCGCTTCCTACAGGCACAGCAGATAGTGCAGATGTCGGATTGAGGACCGGACTTGCCGATTCGATGAACAATCCCGCCGCCGGTTGTACTGCAAAACTGACAGGAGCCCAATCTGAACGCAGCGGTCCTGCGAAGCGCACAACGACCTGCGAAATTCCTCGAGTAGTGCTGGCAGGTACAGTGTAGAATACTGCTTCACCTCCATCGAGAGCTGAGGTTTTCCAGTGCAGCTTCAGGCTCTCGAATGTGAATTGTGTGCTGATCGTACCGAGGGTTGGAGATATAGCAAATGGCATGCTGTCCACGCCTTCATCGGTAGAAACCCAACCTCCAGTCGTGCTACTCAGATGACCTTCGTCGATGACATATTGTACCGCCTGACTCGCGTTTGCTGTGACGTATCCATTCGCATCGATGTAAGTTGGTTGGCTTGCTTGTCGCCTTCTGTATGGTACTCCCGGTTGGATTTGAAGCACAAATGGTACGGTTCCACTGTTCAGCGCTGTGTCAGAAATTGGAATTGGCGAGACGGTCACAGTGGACACAACAGTCGTTGAATGCTCGGATGTGGACTGTGTTCCGAAGGGTTGTGTGGCAGTCGACTGTATACTGATAACATTTTCGGTCCCACTGGACATAGCCGTGCTGCCATTGCCAAGAATGCTGCTCGCGGTCACGGTTGTGTATATCGCGCCACAAGTAGTCGCGTACGCTGTGATTGTGACAAGCTCTGAGAGGACTCCGACAGGCAGCGACAGAATGGCCGCTCCGATTGCTATGCCATTGGCGAGCATGCTCGTCGCACGCGTCCCGGACGCGGCTGACCACAAGATGGCAATATCTGTCACTTCGACGCCGGCTTCGAAGACGATGTGGTGCTCCAGGATACGAAAATCGTGCTTCGCGTCGTTGTTGACAAGGAGAGTCTGGCTGGAATGCAAAGAGAATGCATACCGAACCTGCGTCCACGCGTCTTGCTAATCTCGCAGGTTGCCGCGGCATGTGTCTAGATACCGTGAGTAATTCAGACCGTCACCGAAGACTGCATGAAATGTTGACTGAGGATGTCATCGTGGGCGGTGGCTCGATTGCTGGTTTGTATTCGTCTTGCATTGCTTGCAGGGTGAAGTGAAGGGAGGAGTGGCAAGCATGCTGCACTGCTGGACAAGTCTGGCATTCTCCCTGAAGGCGACCAAGACATCCATAGACTTCAGGCCATCAGCCCAACACTGCAGCTGATAAGGAACCATAAATGATGGATGCCATGATCCATCCGAGAGGTGGTCGGAGGTTGGGCAGAAGGAGAATCAGGCACGGACTGGAAGCGGACCTCGGGCCGTCGTCGGGAAGTCTATCATGGATCGCTCCTCCCGGTCCCTCTTCCTGTACGACTCTCACGACGACATCTTCCCATCGGCACTTCTTATGTTCCCCATCATATGGTGGTGAATATCAGTACGTGAGTATCAACCATCGAAATCAAGTGGTCAAAATTCTCGTAGCTTCAGTTCCTTCGTGCCGTCTTGGCTTCCACAGCACATTCTGCTCTCTCATAAAACGTATGCAAAAGCTGGCCAGGATCATGGCGCACATCCCAATCAGCGAGAACCGTCACTACAGCACTATCGTTCTGGGTGCTGGTATTTCTGGACTAGCGGCTGCGTCACGGCTTTTCGAGCACCCTCAGTATCAAAAGAAGAATCAGCTATTGGTACTCGAGGCACGAGACCGCATTGGAGGCCGCATAGATGCTGTCCACGTCAACGGCCATCGGCTGGACACTGGAGCTAATTGGATCCATGGCATTGGCACAGATGACGAACCTAACCCGCTGATGAAGATTCTGCCCCATAAGAAGCATAAGCAGCTGTCTGGTACTGTGGCGTTTCGACCCGCTGAAGATGCCAGGTCGCCGAGCGATGACGACTGGGTAGATGTGAGGCCCACGAGACCTTTGGAACAGAAGTACGATCTGGTCATTCCTGCCAAGACTGCAGGCACTTTAACAGAAGCACTGTGGTCCATGATAGGCTCGTTGGGTGGCACTGCATCCCATATTCCGGCCGATAAGGCGAAGCAGACTTCCATGTTGCATGCTATTGCGAAGTCGAAAGAATTTCAGGGAGCCTTTCAAAATCTACCGAAGGACTACCACCGCACGTTCGGCGCCATGCCACAGTTCATCGAGGCTATGGAGGCAGCACCTCTTGCCGCGCAGTCTGCTGAGCACTCAAAGGGGCAAGCCGGCTTCAGTCTGTTGGAGTTTGCGATTGATGATTTCGATGGTGATCAAGTCTTCCTGCGAGACGGATATATCGCTATTGTGAACGAGCTAGCCAAGCACCTCGTAGAGGCCGACATTGTTAAGAATGGTAGCGAGGTCAAACAGATATCCTGGGACAAGAACCCGATCCGCATCACAACTAGCCACGGAGAATATACCGCAGACGAGGTGATCTGTAGTCTGCCTCTTGGAGTGTTGCAACACGATCAACAAGCGACAGCTTCACAGAGCCCTGAAACATCACTGTTTCAACCATCACTCCCTGAAGACAAGCAGGAATCGATACGCAGCCTCGGCTTTGGCACACTGGACAAGGTTTTCTTGGTCTACGATGACGCATGGTGGGCCAAAGAGCCTTACACTTCAATCATCGCTAAGGGTCTGGTCCGGCGACCATTTGGTGCCGACAAAGACGCCCAAGCTTCATCCGCTGCGAGGATTTGCACATCGCCGGATGGTTTCATGGGCTTCACAGACGAACTTGCGGGTATCGAGATCCATGAAGATGGCAGCACATCATCTGGAGCACGCTTTGTGTCCATGATAAATCTTCAGAATCTCACAGGAGTACCGGCACTGTCCGCTTTTGTATCCTGCGCCAATGCAACACAAGTTGAAGCCATGACCGACGAGCAAGCCAGCGGCATACTACACCGAGCACTATCATCTTGGTTTGGACGCGAGCCACCGAAGCCTACAGGTATTCATGTGACACGCTGGGCGCAAGATGGGTACTCAAGAGGCAGTTACAGCCACATGATCACAGGTCTGTCTGAGACGAGGCATCGCGAAAACTTTCAAACCCCGATCGTGAGCGATAGTGGTTTGATGTTGAGATTTGCAGGCGAGCATACAAGCCGGAATCACTTCGCCACTGTGCATGGCGCTTTGCTGAGTGGTTGGCGAGAGGCTGATGCCATTCTGGAGCAAAAGGTCGCTTCGTGAGCTTCGCGCATCAACGTCCCTTGGTAGACGCAGGCATGATGGAGATCTTCAGGTCGTTTTACCGATTGCAGGTCAAAGATGGCCACCACGTGCGATCGTCCAAAGACCACGGATCTACTTCCGTGGGATCCTGCAGGTATCCGATCCGGTGTTCCGTCGGCTGATTGGACCGTGTCCGAATTTTTGGCGAAATGTTCGAGCCAGCCGGTCCCCGGAAGGCTCTCAACGACAGAAACAGGTTTCATATCGTTCTTGCAGACGTCAAGCGCATCATTGGGGAGCCATGTGCGTACGAGAAAGTCGCAGAATGCGCAAACGCCAAAGGACCACGGGACTGCTACTCACATCGATGCGCTATTACAGCATTGGACCTCATCTCCTGCCGCTCCGGTACTGCTACAAGCCCTATGGCTTGGTATGACCACAGGCTGTCGCATTCCAGTCACTCGAGCAGCAAACCATTCCAGGTATCTGCACTATGACGTGGGCTGTACTCGACCTGCGTGCGTTGTGCGGCTTGGTTTTCATGAGTAAGTAGTAAGTGCTGTCGACTTCACAACTCTTTCACTTTTCGAGAAAGTGATGCTACTGCCGCCATCGAGTGTGGCGTAGTCCAAAGATGTCACTTGAACGTCGCCCACCGTAACTACTAATGTCACGAAATGCACACGTTCGCGAGCCACTGGCGCAACACAAAGCGGCACCCCACAAGGCAGTACTGTATAGTCCTTCTTGCGACAACGATCTTGCTGAGTGTTGGCCTCTTCCTTTCCCCTCTGGCCTACGAGGTGCCGATCAGGATCTTTAGGGAAAGCATATCTAAAGCGAATCCTCAACAGCCCGAGTCGGAGTTCTACCCATGGCATACCGTGACCTCTTTCAAGAACGTCAACTCAAGCGCTGTCGGCCTAAACACAGAGCAGCTCTGTCAACACTTTCCCAAGGACAAACTGAGCGAGATCCAGCCGGTCCTCAAGACTGGCCACGGCGTCACCGAACGTGCCCGACAAAGCCTATTGAGTACATCAGCATGCCTAGACAATCTCCTGATCTTCTCAGACTTGTCAGAGGATCTGGAGCAATACCATGTCATCGACGTTATTGCAGACATGCCGGACGACCTTCTGAGATCCGACGACCAGACTCTTCCGTACTTTGAGTTGCGAAAACACGCATTGGACGGCACTCTCGACGGACCTGGCATGTCGAAACGCGAAGGCTGGAGGATTGACAAATTACAGTTCTTGCCAGCGATAAGCCGGGCGTGGCACATGGTACCGGAGAAGAGCTGGTATATCTTCTACGAAGGGGACACGTATATCGTGTGGGATACTGTCTTCCGCCTTTTGGAGCATTTCGACCCTGATGTGCCACATTACTTTGGATCGCCGTCGCCTGGCGCTAATCACGGCGGCGGCGTCGTCACGTGGTTCGCAAACGGAGGACCTGGATATATTCTCTCTCGTGGTGCCATGCGAAGGCTGGTGAAGCATGACTTCGATCGCAAGACTGGGGAGTGGAGAGGCAGCAAGCTCGCAGAGCGGAACTGGAATGAAACGCTCACCAACTGCTGCGGTGATAGCTCACTTGGGTCGGCATTGTGGAATGAGGACATTGACCTGAAGGGTACGCATCGTCAAGAAATGTGTGCGGCGGCTTGCTAATAACAGTACAGGTTTGTGGCCGTCATTCTGTCCTCACCCTCTCCACGGTCTGCCATTTTCAGACTTTTACTGGTGCCAACCTGTTCTGAGCATGCACAAGACCGAGCACAAGGATGCGTTGAAGCTTTGGCAGTTCGAATGGGATCATCGGAATGCGAATCAACCCTTGCTTTATCGAGATCTTGCAGTGGACTTTCTCCACATGAGCAACCTCACCAGGAGATGGGACTGGGACAATGCAGACTGGGACTCTTACAGGCCTTCTTCAGATGATCCGAACACTCCCGATGAGTCTGCAGATAACTGCGAACGGGCTTGTGCAAAGGTCGAGGGTTCGGACTGCTTTCAATGGACGTATCATTTGCAACGTTGCAAGTTTGTGAGGTCATTCAGGATGGGCGGAGCTAAGGCTCCAAAGTCCGAGGATGGTCGGGAAGGTCGCGAGTGGTCTCACGAAGATCAGAGGTTCGTTGCTGGCTGGAACGCGGACAAAATCAAGCGATGGATCAGTGAGCGGCCATGCGATGAGGTTCAGTGGGTGAGACCGAGCATTGAGAGGATTTTCTGAGAATTGGGGTAGTCACTTGAGCTGAGTTGGACTTCACGTCTGGCTCACTTCGGGTTCAGACAAGATCACATGCTTGCACCTGCGGTCTTGCCGAGCGGCGACGCAGTGCCGCTGTGTCCTTCACTCGTGGTCTTGAGACAGTCGATGCGCTGCTATGCTTCCTCAACAACATCACCACTTACGATATCACAAGCGACCGCCGCCGATTTCACTGGCGCGACTACCGCGACGTTCTCGACTGCAACAATATCACAAGCTTTCAAGCCAGACTGTGACTTCATCACTTTTGATTTTCACCAAGCGCACCTAAGCGACGATCAACATGTCGAGTACCGAAGATACATGCGAAGACCTTCTCGAGTACGTGATATAATGACAAAAATACATGGATAGCGCTAACAAGTCGGGAAGCTTCCGCGATGAGAAGGTCCTTCTCACTGTCGGACCGGACGTGTCACCATGGTCGATCAACCGTCAACACCTCGAACGGTCACCATCGCGACGCAATATGCTGGAATGTCAAAGGTGGCCAGCAACGCCGCCAGAGCTCCAGCTACCGGACGTTGATCCGAGAGTGCTCCGAGCATACCTACACTTCCTCAGCACGAACAAGGCACCAAAAGTGGGCATGTCACTGCTCGTCGACCTTCAGGTGTATGGCGAGCGTATTGCAGATGAGAGGATCAAGAGCGCGGTCCTGCGCGCACTGTCCGAGCACGTGCGGCGAAGCAAGTCTAGCGGACTTATCGAAACACCCGACGAGGACCACATCGAGGTCATCTATGAGAACAGTTCTACTGACTCAGCCGCGCGAAGACTCTTGGTTGACATTCACCACGAATTCGGTCACCTCAGTCACCCGGGAAAGACCTACCACAAGGACTTCGTGCATGACTTGACGAGCAAGCGTTATGAGAAGGTCAAAGATGTGCCCGATTTGGTCACCAACCTTGTGGTCTTCTTTTGGGGGAAGAACAGCATGTTTCGCGAAAGCGATTGACATGATGAATTGCCGAATGTTTCAGGATGCTCAGAACTCGAAAACGCCAGTGCGGGCTTCACGGTGGAGGAATTGGGGGGAACAGGTGACTGGGAATGCCATGAGGAGCATTGATCTGGACTTACATACCTGCGCCGACGCAGAATTAGAGTCATCGTTGAGGAGGAAGGGCAGGCGAAGAGGCTGCCTAGACAGCCTATGGCAAGAGATGGTCAATACACTGCGCATGGTGCAGCAAGTTATGGGCTAAAGCCGACTTTGCAACCATCATATGAGATCTGAAGCCGAGAAAGGCTGCATCGGTCTTTGCCCGATCATATATTTCCTTTGGAAAGTAAGCAACGCTCACAAACTGCGCACATTGTCGAATCATATGGATGAACCGAACTGTGCTTCCCACAGTCACTATCTCGCTTCCCAAAGAACTTATTCACCGTTCCTACCAGCACCAGAATTAAAGATACATCTTCTGATCTCCATCAACATGCGGACGAGCACAATGTTTCTGCTCAAGAACACGCAAGAAAGAAACCCCATCCCGCTCTCATCCTCCGACGTCTACCTATCGCCCGCATCGGTGCGTCAGCCACATCTCCAATCCAATGCGATTGTGGCGAGGCCTTTGCATCTAGAAATCTATCTTGAGTATGTTGCTTGCATCCAGTGAGCAAGAGTAGCTGTGTTGAAAAAAAAAGAAAAAAGCTCGGTGCCTTTTCTCACATGCTTGCCACAGCCAGGTCCCTAGTTCTACCCTACATAGCAAGTCTCGAAGCGCAAGTTGTCTCGAAAGCATACATGTACGTCTTTTCAAAAACTTTGACACGCCATCACATCTACCACAGCGGCCAGTACGGGCGACATCGACAACGAGCACCTCCAAGCCGCAGACGCGGCTGCTCCACTCCTTAGGCCCATACATCTCATTCATGCAAAGATCTCCACCTACCTAACACGCATCGTAGCTTCGCCCTTGCCAAAATCACAATCCACGTAAGGAGGAGTTGCCACCTACGACGTCTCACACGGCGACATGTCCAAATCCCAATATCTGCGTCTGAAGGTGGTGGCCCTTGAGAGGCAAGGGTAGGCAACTCCGGCACCATGGACCTTCGCAATGAGCACCCACTTACTATCCGCTACTACCTCCCACTAGATCTGCACCAGCACTTTCCCACCAGATACCCCTCTACAGTCGCATGGTGTTCACTCTACGTCTTCGGCGAGAAGGGTCCGCGATATGGTGTTCAACAATGCGATCCTCGCGGCCATCGTTACCGCGCGGGTATGTGCGAATGCTACCGATAGAGGAGTTTGGGAACATCATCTATGGAGGGGACTCGAGCTGGGTTCGCTGGCGACGAAGTTGTCTGTCAATGCTTACTACTTCCATGCAAATGAAAGTTAGTTTGATGAGCGGTATGAGTTTGACAAGGAGAGTTTCTGGTCGACGTCTGCTCGAAGCGGATGAGACAGGTGCAGGACCTTGATCTTCAGCCCTTTCAATGGAATTGTTAGCACTACCGATGGTGAGCTATGCAGCAAATTCGAAGCGGGGGTTCTCGTCGCCCAGCGCAAGAATTTCCTCCTCATTTAGACCTCTAACTTTGTCATCTCTCGCGCCACTCAGCCTCTTCTTGTTCTCCGCCTTGAAGAACAGATACATCACGCCATATATGACGGCGCCCAGTGCAACCAGCGACATCGTCACAGCATGCCCTCTCACATACCTTGGACCTTCGCCCGCTGGGTACAGGAACGGCGCCATGATGCCGGAGCAGTTTCCAATGGTAAGCTGTAGCCCAGTTGCCGTAGTCCTCTTGCCGTATCGTGGATTGTTACTCGGCAGCCAAGCAAGAGGTATGCCCACGGCCACATATAATCCCATCGCGACCAGAAAGCAGCCAGCAAAGTGCACACCTGAGCTTGAGTCTGATACGAGCAATGCGTATCCCACCACCGACACGACCGCAAAGAGCACCGTGACTGGTCCTCTTGACTGCTTGTGATCACTGTACCGCGCCGCAGCCATGTACGTGATCGCCCCGAGCGCATAGCACGGAATCGTCAAAACTTGAACAATTGCCCTCGAAGACTCCGGTCGAATGCCCTGAATAATGGTCGGCAAAAAAGTGCTGTATCCGTAAAGCATCGTGTCCATGCAGAACTGTCCCGCGCAGAACATCCAGATCTTCCAATCTTTCAGTCCCTTCCTTACATCGCTCCACTCGAAGACATCAGTCTGTCCCGTTTGTCCCGCCCTTCGCTTCAGCATCATCTCTTTGTCGTTGCCAGTGAGGTAGTACGCCGTCTCTGGGTCATCGGCGAGGATCCACCAGCATGCGACGCCTAAGATGAAAGTCGGCAGTCCTTCCAGGATCAAAATCCACCTCCACCCTCTCAGTCCAGCAACCCCATCCATAAACCCAATGCCATACGCCAACAACCCACCACACGCCCCCGCCAACGCCGCACTCACAAACAGGTATCCAATCCTCAACGCCAGTTCTCTCTTCGTATAGAAGAACGTCAGATATATGGCACATCCCGGGAACAATCCTCCTTCCACCAGTCCCAACAACAATCGACAGACGATCAGGCCGGCGTAATTCTGCGTGATTCCAGTGAGAGTCGCGATTATCCCCCAGGAAGTTGCGATGAAGGCGATCCAGCGGGAGGGGCGGACGTATTTTTTGAGGATGAGGTTGGAGGGCAGTTCGGAGAGGATGTAGGTTACGAAGAGGAGGGAGACGGCGGTGGTGTATTGGGTGGAGGTGAGGGAGAGGGAGGTCTCGAGGCCGTAGAGACGGGCGTTACCGATGTTGACGCTGAGCAGAGGTTAGTCGGAGTTGCGGTGGCGTAAGGGATGTGGCTCTTACCGGTCGAGGAAGGACAGGAGGTAGAGGAGCATTACCACAGGGATGATGTGTAGATCGAGTTTCCTGACCAGCCTCTTCTCTGTCGCGCGGTCGAGGTCGGAGGTGCCGCCTTCGTAGGCGTATTGCGCTGTTCCGTCGTCGCCCGCCTTCGTACCTGCCATCGTTCTATTCGTCTTCCCATCGATCGATCCATCGCTGTCCATTTCCACCACAGTCGCTGTTACTGCTCTCTGCCCTGGACTTTGGGGACATTGACTGGAACGCAAGAAGAAGCGACGTTCTTGCACGCTGTTACTCACCTACCATCATTGTGTTCTTGTGGGCAATTGTTGCCAAGTGATACTGCACGATTTGCAGCGCTAAGGGAGCTTGTAGACTTTCTTCCCTTTTTACGATATGCAACTGCAATTGCGATTGCCAAAGTGTGAAAGGATGTGAGTAGCGGGGACGAGAGATCGGCGCCGTGGAGTCAATTGCCGATAGCGGAGACCATTGCATCAACTCCTTCTGCTCAATCATATGGGCGACTTTTGCTTGCAAGTTACCGATGTGTGCCCTTGAGACTGGAGCTGACTCCCATGATCTGGTCTGGTCTGGTACTCAGAGACTTAATTCATCTTCACTTCGGCGGCCCCAGCTACAGTAGCTTCTTCATTTTGAGAGGATAGATACAGAAGAAAGGCTTTGCTTACTAACCAGCTGTGGTGTCGGAGTGGTGTAAGTCGATGCGCCGATCCAGACTATCCCGGCCAGCCCGTTGACATGGTTTTAGTAACGAGTCAGACTTGAATGCCTTCCATTCCAGCTATCTGATGCCTTCGGGCGCGCAGGGTAAGCAAATTCCGTGACTGCTGCACTTCCACATGCTAATCCCTATCATAGTTCGAATCCTGTCCGCAGCGATATGGTGCCACCTTTTTGCCGTTTTGTCCGCCAACAACTTCAGATAGTCTAGTGCAGTCGTTGAGTTCCAGATCATGAGAACGCAAACTTCATTTGGGCACGGGCTGTCTCCTACCATCGTCTTGGACTTACCTGTCGCGCATTGCGATTCTTTAGGGGAGCTACACTGCTGTAGCACCGTCATAGTTTTCGCCGCTGTTCCACTGGCATACTTGATCGGCTGATCATCAATACTCGATGAGGCTCCTGCGCAGAAAGAGCCTGGGACAAGCCATTACGTGCTATACCAAAACTCTCCAAAACAAATAGCCGAACATATAACATCACTACCGAACGAGACTAAATCCTCCATCACAATCGCGATCCCCTGCCAACACCCAATGCAATAAACTTATAGATCCTGTGCCTCTCTTCTGCTGTCGAAATAATCGCTCAAAGGTTCGGTTAAGCGAACCCGAGAATGCTCCTCTTCCCCGCCCTCTCCCTCTCCCTCTCCCTCTCCTCACCCCAATACGGTATAGCAGTATGCGCAGTACGCTTACTCTCACTATACCGACTGCCCCCCTGCCCCTCCTTCTCCTTCTCTCTCCTCGCCGGCTTGACAGTCCTCTCACTTCCCGCCTCACTCCTCCTCTCACTACGATGCTTCCGTCGCCGTCTAGTATGATCCACGCAAGAGATACTGTCATCCGGCATGACAGTCCTAATATCGCCGAGGCCGTCACTTTCCTCTCCGGGGAAATCTTCCCAGCTTTGTTTGGATTCGACGGCTTCAATGGGTGGAACATCCTCCCCGCGGACCGGTTCGCGGTGTGAGATGTGGGTAGGTGCTTTGGAGCCGGCGTGGGAACGAGCTGGCTCTCTGTTGACTTGAGAGTCGGCTTTTGAGGGTGGGAGGGAGATGGCGGCTGGGTAGTAGCAGGAGCTGGGCGCTTTTGATCCCGCTCGCTTCCCCACTGCTGCTTCGACGGCGGCCTGGACATCATCGTACTTCGAATCTCGGCGGGCAGGTTTGATGGTGCTTGCCGATGATCTTCGGCCAGCTTCACTGTTGCGGTCGTGGTCTCGACGACTTCGAGAGGAATGCACACTGATTCCGCTGTCGTGGCGCTTCAGATCCGCCTCGTCGTGGCTGCTGCGACGATCGTAACGAGACCCTGACACCGATCCATGACGATTCTCGTATCTCGATGCATTACTTTTCGCAGGGGCCGCTTCAAGGTAGTAGTTCGGCCGGTCTTCGAGAGCGCCAACTGGTAGAGTGCTGGCTCGCTTGATACTGTGACCGGAAGGCGCTTCTGATCGCGGAGCTCTCGACGCTGGAGCGTATTCAATGTCTTCGTCTCGGTTTCTTGTCGGATGAGGTCGCAATGCAGTGTAACGGCTCAGTACTTCTTGTACATCTTCGTCGTCTTTGTTGTATCCAGTATCGGCGATCATGCGCATAGCTCGTGTTTCTGGGGGCGGCGGTCTTCGACTGAAAGCTGATTCTGTCGTACTGAAATTGCGGTGGAACTTCCGCGTATCATGCTTCGAGGATGGTGGTGGTGGCGGTGGTGCTATTGACTCCCTGAAAGTCTCTGCTTTCGGTGGTGGCGGTCTGATGGTCCCTGCGACAGATTGACGCCGCGAATTCTTCGACGCCATATATGCCAAATGGTCCGACTCTGCCTGCGCATTCTTCGACTCGGCTCTATGCATTGCATACATCAGTCCAGCACCGGCAGCAGCGCCCAAAGCCACGCCAATCAGTCCCTTTGACGGGAAGTCTGGTTTCGCTGGGGCAGTGTTGGATCGGGCAATGCCCTCGCTTGGAGTGTCCGACTTGACTGATCTCGATGTATTGGAGTGAAGATCCATAGCAGTCTGCACTTTTGATTTCGCTTTCGACGCTTGCGATGTCAGCGTTCCACGAGAGGCCACAGATTGAGTTTGAGATTGAGCGTCCTCCTCTGGTGCTCCCGCTTCAACGTCCTTCTGCCAAGTGATCACCTTCTGCTCCTCGGCTGGTGCGACAGTCCCACAGCAGTTTCCTTCGCCATGCGGCTGCCGAAAGATGAATTCAATAGTATTCCCGTCGAGGTCCTCAACAGCAGCATTGAAGCATTCGCATTCCTCGTTCCGGTACTTCGGCGATCCACTCGATTGTGCTCCAGAGTTCAGTGCAGCCGCAAAGCACTCTCTCACAATCAGCCTGTTCTCCGCAAGGAAGGCAAGGTGGGTTGGTGCAGGTCGTGTGCTGAATGAAAATTAGCTTTCGCCGAGTCGTGAAGTCTGCATACTAACCCAATAGGCGCCTGAGTGATGAAGAAGTCGGCTGAATCAATTCCCAGTCCGATCGAATCACCTTGGTGTCCAATGAAGCGATATCCCAGAGGTTGGAGCGCAGCAAGATAGAACGAAGTTGCCGACGGGATATGAGTTACCGAAATGCCCCAATGAGAGATCGGCATGGTGGTAGAATAGAACGAATTCGATTGTACAAGAGCTTAAAAGACAGTAAGTGGAGACCCAAACGCAGGCCAGCAAGACGATCCAGAAAGCAGACGACAGCGGTGAAGGGATGTCGTGGATGAAGTGGTTTGTTGCAGAGGAATAGAAGATGCAAGCCGCTGACGGGTGACAGGCTTAGGATATGCCGGGCCTGAATGCGGAACCTGGTAATAATGGAAGCTGTTATGAATACAAGAAGGTCAAAGAAGTTCGGTTTGAGAGAAGAGAATAGACAGAATGCTGATGCCCCAGAGAAGTTTAACAAGGAAAGAGAAGGTGAGCATGCCAGGCATGCCTACATAGCTTCCAGCCAGGCCACCGTGAGACGCTCCTCACGGTGCCTTGATCGGTGTACGAATCATTGGCGAGTAGGGAGTCGACCGGGTGATGAGGTGAGCAGTCCAACATCTGAGGCGTGCTATAGCCGCACTGTCACTCCACATCGGCGGTTCTGAGTCGCGAGAGTAAGAGTCACGGGAGGAAACGCCAGCGGGAACCTGCTAGGCGCTCATAGCGGCTGCAGCGTGTCGTGTGGTGGTTGAGAATTTTCCCGTTAGCGGCGACAGCCAAAATTGCCTACTGGCTGCGCGATATGTGTCGACTCAGGAACTGCACGCATACAGAGGATGCCACGTCCATGTCGCTGCTGCAGCTAAAAGGACGGTATGCCTGCGATTCGAGGGTACGGCCCTCTTTATGCATGAAGCGGCTCAAGGTTGGCCAGGATCGTGTGGGCCGGATCGAAGGCCGCATGGAAAGGGGAGGACTGTGGATGTGTTGGTGGAATTAATACACGTGGACGGTTGACCTCGTGATTGGAAACCTTCCTGGCGCGCGCAGCTCACCATGTGGCGACGAACGTGGGAGAAGATGTCCAGAGATGTCGCACAAGTCGTTGGTTATGGAGCAGATACTGTAGATCTGGAAGAGTCTTCGGCCAGACGTGGGATCCCTGGTCGACGCGTCGTGAAACATCGAACCCGACGATGCCGAAGAATGCGGTCTGCGGCCTGCGTGTTGCCGACGCGCTCTCGCCCTCACGCACGCACGCACGCACGCACGCACGCACGCACGCACCGGTCGTCGCATCCTCGTTCAGACATCATCAATCATTGTGCATTGTGCGTTGTGCGTTGTGCGGCCAACGCTAATGTTCTGCACAAGTCGGCGATGAATGATGTGACAGTGTCTCCGCCACGACCACGACGCCGACAGCCTCTTCCAGAAGTGTCCGCATAGTGGAGACAGCCGATGAGTATTGCCGAGGATGCATCGCTTGTCTACAGTGAGTGAGTGGGGAGAGGTGTCGTGCAGTGCTACAGAGCTGTCAAAGCTGCTGGTGCGATGCAGTGTAATGTTGTAGTAGTTGTGCCCTGACGGCTGCAGCCAGACGTTCACCGTGCTGTTCTATCGATCGATCATGACCTCTCCTACGTCAAAGACCGGCCAGTGCCTCTGCGGAGCCATCAAGTATGAACTGTCAGGACCCAGTGCAACGCCATACTACAATACCAGTACGCTACAGTCCGACCCATCTCCCTGACGTGGGATGCCATTACTGACTTAGTCGTCTAGTCTGCCACTGCCTGAACTGCAGAAGAGCAACCGGCTCGGCGTTTCTCGCGGCCTCAATCTGCCCACGCGATGTACGTAGTTCGCCACAGACACACCCTCACGTGCCTCCTTCTCCATGCTCTGCTACATGTAGTGACGCGATTCGCTGACAGCACACTCGTCCTCACCAGGGGTTCAGAGTAACGGCAGGAGCAGAATGCCAGAAAGAGTATTGGGACGTGGCCACTGACTCGGGCACCAAGTTGAAGTAAGTAAGCCCTGTCTTATCTCCCACATGCACCGGTGCCCATCGAGTGCGAAGCGAATTACTTGTCCTGGAGAAGTGCTGATGCTGGGAGGACTCAGGCGAGTCTTCTGTTCCCAATGTGGTAGCAAATTGTTCGCCTATACACCACTCTGGGACGCAATCGTTAGCGTCACAGCGGGAACGCTTGATGATTTCGAATCTTGGACGCCAGACACCGAACAGTGGTGTATGCACCGCGCGTCCTTCGTGTCGAACGCCAGCACCGTCTCACCAGACCGCACCTTCGACAAAGCCGTGAAAGGCGTAGCAGACAAGAACGACTGATTCCACATATTCACATAGAATTTGTCTAATCTATCAAATTTCATTCCCCTTCCGGCTCCGGCAAATCGTCCCCTCCATCCATCCCACCAAAACTCGCCTGCGTGGCAGCCCTCCGTCTGAACCCATTGATCCTGCTCCTACTCCTACTCGTCCCACCACCGAAAACCCCACTCGCCTCACTGATACTCCTACTGCCCCTTCTCGCCCTCACCGCCTGCGCAAAATCCATGCCATCATACTCCGTAAACACATCATCGACATCATCCATCTCATCCAGCACACTCTGCGGCGGCTCCGTGTCAAACACCGCCTGCAAATCGCCGTGCGCTCCGAAGCGCTCCCACATACTGAGCCAGGTGTGTTTGCGTGGTGGTGAGAGGAAGCGGGCCTGTTTCCAGAGGTAGCGGCGTTCGTAGACGGTGATGGCGAAGAGGAGGGGGCCGTTGAGGATGCGGATCGCGGTGATGTTGACTTTGTGAAACCAGCGGGGCGTGAGGATGAACTTGAGAGGTAAGAGGACTATCAGAGCGATGACGTTGACAGGAGGTCGATAGGCGAAGATGGCGTCGGACTTGACACCTTCGAAGGTGAGGACCGCGCGGCGGAATTCAATCTCTGCAGTAGCATTCTTGGAGAGGTTGTTGTAGGTGTTCGAGAGCATTGCCACGAGGATTGTAAGGAAGAGGGTGTTGCCTAGGAATGCAAACGTGATCATGAGAAGAGGTCCGAGAAACCAGTGCATCTCGACTGAGCGTTGAACGCCGGTGCCGTCGAGTCCGAACCAGATCCAGAGCATCCATTTGCAAATTGTGATGACGGTATGTTTGAGGAAACCTTCTTGACCTTCGCTAAGCCAGGATAGTGCGAGGATGAAGCCGCCGAAGCACCAGCAGGCGAGTACTGTCAGGAAGGTGAAGTCTGCCACCATGGCTCGCAATGAGATGAACAGCATGTTTTCCGACATCAGACAGAAGGCCAGCCGTGGTAGAAGCACCGGCGCGCCCAGCGATAAGATCTGCTCCGCTAGCAAGCTGTATTCCCCATCTCCAACTCGAAGCGCATGCGCACGAATGCCAAAGTACGTCCAAAAGATGAGTACGAAAGCAATGTCGAGGAAGGACCACAAGTTTTCAGTGTGCACCGTCCAGCCGTGCTCGGTGATACTAGCCAGTTCGTCCACATTCCAGCCGATGGCATATACGACGAAGATGATCTCCAGCCAAGTGAAGTCGAGATGACTGGGGCCTTTCTCTTCCGCTTTTGAGATCATCACTGCCAGGTACAATGCCAGTAGTATCACGAACTGCACTGTCTCGATCAGGCTTCTGGTCCTGGGTACGATGAGTCGGTACTGGTTGAGGTATGGTGCTTTCCTTGGGTCGTAAAGTGTGATGCCCCGATTCTTGTAGTGGTCTGGCAAGATGTCGATGAAGGAGGTCGGAGTGTAGATAATCCTGCCACGATAGACGTTCTCAACGATCTTCTGACATGCCGAAGACGCCAGAAAGCCCTTCGCTTCCGTCACGATGGCGACCTCGAGGGCAGTAAGCATGCGTTGATACTCCGGCCGCGCGAGTTTGTATTTGACTGTCCAATGTAAGTTGGTCCTGTGCTCGCGGGTGATATCTCGAGGTGCATTCTGGAACGGTTCAAACCCAGCGACCAGGACATGCGCGACCGTCAGTAACCCTATCCGTCCCTCGTGATCCTCGTCGAATCGCCGCAGAATTCTACTCGCAACGATTTCGCAGAGATTCGCACGGGTGATGTTGACAGTCTGATGGTGTGCCTGGTAGGACTGCTCTCGCAGGAACTGAGCGCGATTGACCAGCAAGCAGAAGACGATCGATACATCGTCGGGGTCGTACAGATGGTCGATCAATGGCCTAACGACTGCAACGTTCATTCTAGGACTCTTCAGTTGTTCGTTGCTGTATGGATCGTCTATGTACAAGTATCAGCATCGAATAAAACTAATGCGGTGTGTGTTGTACCTACCAAGACTGGCAATGATGAGCCTTCGGATCTTGTGTATCGTCGTATACACTGGTAGCTCAGCGTGCGGGTTGGGTACTGTCGGGTCGGAGTTCTTTCTGGGAGGATAGCATCCATCGTCGTCTGCTTCCTCATGTTCGCCTAGCAGTGTTTCTTGCTCTTCTCTGGCTCTGGCTAGTCGCAATGCTTCCTGAAGTTTTGCTGCGCTTGTTCCTCGCAGTGTGTTGCGCTTCGGTAGTCGAGGTCGCACTGGCGATGCCATGCGGATGTGTTGTGCTGATGCATTGTCGTTCGAATCGTTGCGCTGTGTCCCGTCGTAAGTGAAATCATCGTCGTTGGTCACAATCTCGCTCGTCCGTCGCTGTTCTTGCAGTTGAGTCGTCGTCGTCCTCGACAGCGATGATTGCTCTATGTCGTCGTCCATTGTACCGAGCTGGCTATATTCGCATCTTGATGGTTAGTGTCGGCTGCGAAGAAGTTCTTCGTTGACGGAAAGCTGCAACAGCAAGTGGGGTGTCGCTGCCGTGATGATGCCAATGGTTGCCAATGCAGCTGCTATAGAGCTACCTGTGCGGACCATCTTCGCGCCATGATCGACAGCTTGATGACAGCGCATCGCGAGGTCAATATCGAACATCATCGCTGCAACACGAGCTATGGACTGGCAGAAAGACGGCGATGAGCTGGTCAAGAGCCAGCGGAAGTCTTGCTCGGCGTCGGAAAGCTAAGCCAAACCGGGCTGCCACTCCACCTCGCTCGACTCTAGATATCGTCTTTGGTGACCACTTTGAATCCTCTCAAGACTGATGGTCGTGTCGTCTCTCCGATAAGGTCAGGCAAAGACTGCACGTTCTCATCCTCACCTCGGCTGTAGACGTCAACTCAGTAAGCTATATAACCTGTTAGAGACAGATAAGGAGCGAGCTCTGCGAAGTTGTTGGCTGAGAGATGAGCGCACTGGTCTGCTGGCACCAGGATTCGAGCCGCAGGCTGACGGTATCAAGATCAGGTAATATATACTATTTATCATCAACATCGGCATCTTCCGAGACACCCTTGGCCTGGTGGCAGGGGCTGATGTCTGAAATATACTGGGCGCTTGGCGCAGTGGTAGCGCGTAAGTGCTGTGATGAACTCTGGACGTATCAGAGTATTGATGGGTCCGTAGGTTCGCTTTGCAGATCTTGATATCTGACTGCGAAAGGGTATGTGATCCCAAGTATTCGGATATGCCAAAACAGCTTCTAACGGTTACTGTAGTCTGGGTTTCGATCACCCAAGTGTCCATTTTTGCTATCCGAGCTCTTGCAGTCATTTTGCCGTGCCGACCGTCTTGATAGCATCATCGACTTTGAACAAGTTACAACGATTTCAAGCTGAAGTGAAAAAGACATACGATATTCTGCGGCCTTGTCATGAGCATGTCGACTCTTATGGAACTCAAATCGTATGGTGAAACTTGTATAGACCAGTAATATCAATTTGTTAAAACTTTCTGTCGACGGAGACTCAACGGAAAACACGATAGCATCTGTTTTTCTCGAAATCACAGCTCCACCAACACGGTCCCAAGAACATGGGCATCGCCACTATGCCACACGTCTCCACCCTGGACCTCCCTACAGCACTTCTCCAACACGTCTCAACTTTCTGCGAATTCATCTTGATTTTTCAGCCTCCGCCTCGTGTACAAAGACTCGGATGACTCCATCTTCGACGCCTGGGCATCCTACTACCTGGAAGCAGGAACCGCCACTACATCCCACGACTCGGCGCCGTAAGTCGATTTCACGAAATCATATCCCGCCCACACCTAGTCCGCAAGATCGACTACATTACATTCCAGCTACTCAAAAAAGCGGTTGCACGTGTTCTGGTCGAACACGAAGATCTCACAAGCCTGCCTCGCCGCGAGATACCGACCAGGCAACCAATACATAAGCGCTTTAAGGAGCCATTGGAATCTACGTTACTACATGAGATTCACAAATCTCTGTCAGAAGCCTGACCACACGTGGAGATGCACGGAGGACCTGGAAGGCTTCTATACCGCTAGCATGGCCACGAATAGACTCGAGCAAGAAAGCTGGAACGCCGCAGACACGATTCTCCAAGCTGCAACGGATGCGAATGTGCATATATATTTATCACCTGCAAACGCAATACATGAGCTGCCAGCCTGATGTGTCACGGAGGACGCTAACACACTGGCGTCACAGTCTTGGCGGTGTGCATTTAGAGAGACTCTCGATAGCTGACTCGTGCTGCAATAGTCCCCAACGCGGACCGTGGCCTGAACTGCTTCGACGGTTGCGGCAGTGTACGGAGCTTAGATCGCTCTACCCGGAACGGCTCTGGAACGGCGAGCTTGGGGATAACATGTTCAGGCTTCCGTTCTACGATGGGAGAGCGGCTTGCGCCACAAGGTGCACTATCTCAATGTGAATCGTACGCGGCGGATGATGGAGTGCTTGGGAATGAACTTGTGCGCGCGGGATTTTGCCTAGCGCGATGCAAACAAACCGAAAATGCTCTTCTTCCGCCTCTTCTTCGCCCAGTGGCTGAGTCCAAGCTGAATGGCAGCTTCGAAAACTTCCACCGCCCCATCATCATCCTTCGCCGAGCACTCCAGGTGCTTCTCAGCGCCGATGCTGGCAGCCATTTTGACGCTCTGGTCCTGTCAGCGCGAAGCTCATACAAACACTAAGAAGCACTTACCTGTTTAAGCTCCACTAGCACCGGATCTGCCATTGCGCCGTATGCAAACCGCGTTAAGGAACATGAGCTGCGAATAATGGGCACTGGGTCAAAATGACGTTACTTACATTGCAATCGCTGTCTTCCCGCCAAGGGGATCCCCAATCAAGACAATTCTCGTCGGAGCTGCTGGAGAGCTGATTGACGGAGTCAGGCTGCTCCCCTTGCTCGGCTTAATGGCAGTAGAGAAGTCAGCTGGACTGGCTTTAGACATGGTGGTGGCATATGATACTATGCTCGCAGTGGTCAGTGTACGGCGTGGCACTCTGGTGGAAACTATTTGAAGCGCCGGTGGGTATTCTTCTGATGGCTCGTGGGTTGTAGTTCGCAGTGTGCCAGGAGAGGCAAGTTTCGGTGCAGCACTGTGTGTGACAGCATGCTGTGGAATGGCCGTCGTTGACCTGGCAAGATCGTTGAGGATCATAGGTCTGGCGGTAGAGTTGCCCGTAGACGTTATGGTGCTGCGACGAAGGCGCTCTGGATTGACAGCGGAATGCTCTGCCACCGTCTCGCCTGCTAGTCCGACCTCATATGTCTGAGCTCGGTTTCGCTCGACATTGTTCTTCTCTTTCCGGGCACTGACAGATTTTCGTGTTACAAATCTTGTCCGCGATAGACTCTCAAGCACGTCCGGATTCTAGTCGTAGGCACCGAGCGAGTTTCTACTCGCCACATCATCTTGGATTCCGCAATTTCTTTGTGTTGATTCATGCATCTGGGCATCATCTGTGGGCTTGAAAATGACCTCACGGATCACAAAATTACTTTCCACAAGTCTTAGCGGAGAGCTATGGAACCTCCTCATGCTCTTTCCTGGTCGTGATTGGGGTCAAAAACTCAACGCCGGAGTAAGGTCAATCAAACATTTGCTTGTATCCGCTTCATCGGCCGGCGTCATTAAGCTCACAAAGCGGCCGGTATTTGCCTCTCGGTTCAGACTGCGGAAGTTTGCCATCCGTAACGAAGGTACAGCAGACTGGGTACTCGTAGGAGATATCGTTCCATCAGTCATTGATGATGATGAATCCACAACAGAGCTCGATCTTGTGCTTGTCGAATCATGCGGTTTTATCCGCGACAGATCGGGGGAGTCTGCGCTATCGGTGTCCATGTCCTGTACACTGTCTACGTACTCAGCTTCGACTCATAGTGGTACCTCTTCCTGTTCCAGCGCCGCAGGTAACGAGAAGCTCGCTCCAACGTCATCTATCTGCCCAAGCTCTGCAGAACTGCGATGTTGCTCATGTGCGGCGTCGGTCACTCGTGGTGTAGCTGAAGGTTTCATGAAGATCTCCACCCCGCCAGGAGATCCGTGATATCAACCCGGTCGCCAGCTGTGTTCGTATGACCATACGGTATCAGACCAGAGCGGTTCTGCGTAATGGGCTGAGGGGTGGTGGATATCTGGGCGGCCGAGGCAGATTCGCAGGTTCTTCCAATCTCGCTGCATTGTCATCGACGTTGGGACTTCTGCTGGTTCTATCGTGTTGTTCCAGGCCCGACATATCCGATACTTCGTCCGCCTCCGGGGCCGCTTGCATATCGCCTCCGAAGCGACGAGCTTGTGCGTAGGACAATTTGGTCAGCACCCCCATGTGGAAAATGCTGATAGGCAGTAGATCTTGTTCAGTCTCCTTGAACGACGTAGGCGCAGATTCCGATGCAATTCTAGTGGACGTGGTCTCTTCCCGTAGCGGAGAGCTAGAGCTCTTGGTTGATAACAGATCAACGCCATCGTCGGCTCTTTTTTTCGTTGAGACAATGTCTGTACTACCAGCTGAATTCGTATCGTGATCCGCTGCATCAAGAGCGTTGCCGTCATGGTCGAGCGACCAGGTGCCAAAGAATAGGTCCGGTACTTGCTCTGATCCCGCACCTGCACTGTTGGCTGTGTTGTGACGATGCTTCTCACCTGTGCCAAAGACACGATCCAGAGTCACTGACCACGTGAGGATATCGTCGATGAAGTTTTCTGGGAAACAGCTTTGTTAAGTTCTTCTGAATCCTACTCTGGTGTCACGCCACATTGCGTTGCTGAACCACTTGTAACGCTATTATGCCTGCCATCGTTGAGTAACTCGTCCATTGCAGTCGTTAAGTGGTCTTCAGGCTCTGGTGCTGGCACTAAGTCCTGCGTCGTTGACGACTCGCTACGCGAAGATGAGAACGAGCTTCGAGGATTGTTGGGTGAGGCCTGCATAAATAGGATCACGGAGTCAATATTAAAGTCGGCAAGCATGATCGTGTATGTCTCTTCGTCGTCATCGTCGCCGGGAATTCTACACAACTCTGTCAACAGCTCCAGGCACAGCTTTTTAATATCGGAACGCCACAACTTCATAGCGCCTGTCAACGCTGGCCTTACATGAAGTTGTGGCTCAACGGCTCCTTTCAGACGATGTGTCACACGAGCGAGAGACAGAATGTTCTCAGGTAGTCATCCCTGTCTTTTCCGTCGAGATGCTGCTTGACTCGAATCTTATGTGTAAGTATCCCTTGAGCATCGGTCCATATCTCTTGCTGGCAGTAGACAACCAACAGGTTCTCTGCGATTTCCAGAGATCGCAGCGTGGTCCTGGCAGCACGCCTGCCTCGTCCGTTTGTGGGGCTTTTGACATTCTTGCTGAGCACTTTTTGATGCTCTTCCGCAGACTTAAGGTCTCTGGACACGAGCTTTTGCTTTCCGTTCTCAGGCAAAGCTGTAGTCATTACATCCTCCAGGTCCACGTCAGCATCGGAGCTGTCTTCGCTTCCATTGCGTTCCGTCACATCGGCAATAGATGAAGGCGGGAGCCGTGATCCATCCTCGTCTTGTTAGTGGATCAAGGCGTGGCCTACCCAACGACTGACGACAGGTCGTGTTCTGAGTGCCAGTACCTCATCAACAGCTGATATGTTCGCAATGGATTCGCGGTCCGGCTCGTTGTACGTGGATAGGGATCAATGTCACGACGATGACCAGTGAGCTTATCTCCAGCCAGGTTAAGTCGAAGCTGCTTCCGGGCCAAGTCAGTTCAGGCACGCACGGAGGGCGCTATTGCCTGATATGAGGTTTTTAGGGAAGTAAGATGGCGGAAAGAAGCTGACTTTATGCGAATTCATTTCCTGGGTCCGAGAGGTATGTAAGTCATCTTTTGTAGTATACGGTACTTGGTACTGAATTCTGTCATGCGTTGGGTCTCAGGATGAAAGAAATGTGTGTAAGTAATAGGTAGTGAAGCTTGAAACGTTTGAATCATTCAGGCCCGTTGCGCTTGGCTTCAAGCGGAAGACATGAGAGGTCTGCGCGAACTGCGCCACCGGTCGTGCTGCAATCACTTCTGCTTCACCTCTCTCCAATACATCTTAACTCGCCCACAAACCCCCTTCGTCATCTCCTCCGTCCTCCATAGGATATGTATCCCATCAACCACAATCGGGCCCCGGCCTCGTTGACGAAAGGAATCAAACATACACTGCAAAAGCCTGTAGTTCATCATAACATCTGTATCTTCGACGGAATATTGACATTCGATCATGTTGACGGCATCGCGTCACGAGGACGTGAGTTTGAGGATGGGGTGGCGGATTATGATGATAGGCGTGAGCGTGTCGAAGGCGTGATTGAGAATACGGGTCGGGTGTTGGGTTGGTGAGAGCGTCGAGGAGGGTTGCGATGAAGGTTCAAGAAGAACGTCGGCCTTGAGGATGTTGAAGATGTGTTCTTTTGAGAAGGAGATGCGGCCCTGTGGACATTAGTGGGAGTTCAGGGAGAAGCATCTTTGTCCAGGATACTTTGTCTACTTCTCCGAAGCGATCACAAAGCTCTCGTAGGCACGCCGGCAGTCTACGACTGTGGTTGTCCCGACCAAAGATGCTATGTCCTTATCGCGAGCTATACCGTATGGTTGGCAATGCTGCCACCAGTTTCCAGGATCCATCGTCGTGGCGGTTAATGATCGAGAAGAGGCCAGGGTTCAGTGTTGGGTTCGTGGAGAAGTATCTGACGAGTCAGAAGGATCTTGCACGCATCATATCGAAGATAAAGAGGCGAGTTGGTGATTTGCTGGCGTTCTTGTTATTGGGCATTGTGGAAGAAGTCGACATGGTCTGCGAGGTGTGGCGGTGGCCCTTACTGATTTCTCAGTGGGATGTCGTTAACTGTGTTTCACAACTTCACAGGTCCACGACCTAGTCTTCATCGTATGAATGTTCTTACCTTTGCACATATGCCCTAGGAGGGCTGAGTCCTTCAGCTGCTTCTGGTATATGCAGGTGCAAGAGCTTGCTTTTGACTTCATGATTGCTGAGGCCTAAATTCATGTCAATCGAGGACATTTGCGCTGTACTCAATCTAGATGAAGCGCATTGGAGAGCAGTTCTACTGCAATATCATCAGTCTCAGCCTCGCCGGTGATTCTTCGGCATGTTCGGGTCGGATCTGCTGGTGCTACGTCAGCAACCGAAGTCGGGTCTCGGTCCGTTCACTACTTCCATAATGGCGATCATAGCTTCCTCTTTCGATATTCAATGTTCATCTTCAGAGCAAACATCAGGAACCACCTGGGGAACCACTCAACCGCTCACGTTCGACACTTTAGCATATCCGCGAATTTCAAGATGCCTTTCGCAACAGTCAATGGCCACCGAATACACTATCTCGACACCAAACAGCAAGGCGCAACAATCATCGACAACCATCTCCCAATCGTGATGATCCACGGCCTTGGCTCGTCGCAGAACTACTATGTCCCGGTGATCGGTCAGCCGGAGCTTGAGGGGCATCGTTGCTTGGCGCTCAGCACATATGGCGCTGCTCGGTCCAAGTCGCAAGGCGAGAAGCTCACCTTGGAGCAGTTGGCGGATGATGTTGTGGCGACGATGGACCATGTCAAGATTCGAAAGGCTATCATTGCGGGTCATTCCATGGGAGGTTCGATGGCTTTTGCGATTGCAGCTAAGCATCCCGATCGTGTGGCGGGCGTGGTTGGGATTGGACCCGTGAATCCAGCGAGCGTTAACCCAGCTGTCTTCCAGGGTAGGATCGACACTGTGAATAAAGGTGAGTAGCATGCAGCAATACTTCGGGTGTATCCTCTGACAAGGTGACAGATGGTATGGAACCTCTGGCAAATTCCGTCCCGCATGCTGCCACAAACGCCAAGTCGACACCGTTACAAAGGGCATTCATTAGAGAGCTCATTACGAACCAAGATCCGAAGGCATACGCTTCACACTGCGAGGTGATAGTCAACATGAAGGATCCTGGCTTTGAATTGATCAAGGCACCCACATTGATCCTCGCGGGTAATGAGGACAAGTCTGCGCCGATGGAAGGCTGTCAGTACATACAGTCCCATCTTGGTAGCCAGCAGAAGGAGTTGAAAGTCCTGAAGGGCGTTGGTCACTGGCATTGTATTGAGGCTCCGGAGCAGGTTGCGAAGGAGATAGCGGCGTTTGCGTCCAAGGTCGCTAATGCATGATCGTGTACGAGCTCTGGTCATCCTGCTCGAGGAATGTGGCAGCGTCCACGCCACAGAACTCCCGCGATGGTGCGAAGATGTAGTCAATTCAGTGTCTCGATTCACCTCCTGGGAAACAACGAGGTCGCAACATGGCATCATCACGTGCTATCAGCTCATGTACCTTGTCTCGCATCTCGTTTTCGGACCGCAGTCCTATGCCTCGTTTGCTCGCTTTGCTGCGAAGGTACACATGACATGGTGTCGTACCAGTCGTATCAGTCGTGCTCACGAGCTATTAAGCTATCGCCAGACTGCTGCCTGCAGAACGATGGCCATCCCCGACACGCCATGCGGACGACATGCCATCTGGTGACTGTCCACGTGGGCAGCACTCAATGGAATAGCAGAGCAGGATCGAGCAGCTGTAAGTAAGCGGTGCCTGACTTCCTGCAGCCATCGTATTGCAGAATGACGAACGGTCGGATCAAGCTTGTCGATAGTCCCACGGACAACAGGCATCATAGCGCAGAGGTCTGTCTTGAGTTGTTTCTGTTCTGGGCGCGGACGGGGGCTGTGTTTTGGGATGGAGGCTTGGTGTGGCTGCGAGTCGCCAGCCTTGATCCTGCGACAAAAACAGACTCCAGCCCGATGTTCGCGACTTGAGAGGTCCTTTTGCTCCCCAGGACAATTCGTCCGCTATATCGCCCGGAATTATCCGTCTATCTGCTGGAAACTGTTCGAAAAGGAGGCCTGAGGACGTGACATTGGAGTGCGAGTTGCCAATCGTTCCGCAATCAGAGGTGAGTCGTCACCGGATTCGTCTGCAAGGGACGTGCATTGCTCGCAACATGGGTCCCATTGCGGGCATTCGTGAGCGCTGTAATTAATCAGGTCCACTTCCACATGTCGCTCTTACTCGCGCCGGAATATCCACCACCACCTCCGCATCGAGGAGGCAGCGTCGGAATCTCGCATCCGGACTATGGTTGACAGCTTGCCGTTTGCAGACAACGCTCGAACGACTAGAAGACCAACAGCTGCAGCTCGTGGCTAGGCAACCTATATTACCACGCAGACACGCACACACACCCACCCACCGACTACAGGCACAGACGAACGGCTCCTGTTCCGCCACTACTCCATACCCCGATGCACATATAGCTACTAGCCGCCTCCCTCCCTTCCTACATGCGAAACCATGGCGAGTCACGGCCACCCACCCGCTATGAGCTCCACGTTCGTGCCCGGTGGCTTTGACGACGACTACTACATGCCCGTGTCCAGTCCGCCGCTGATGGCACCGGAACCGCAGAGGATAAATCCGGACATGTCCAACCAGATAGCCGGAGGTTTGCAGAATATGGATCTGAACGGACAGTCGCAATCGTCATACTCGAAGCTGTCCGAAGTCAACACACCACATCTGTCGCCCTTTCCCAAACTACAGAACCCGCCGCCGAACGTTCCTCCGTCCGATGACGAGCTTGAAGCACGCCTCGACAATGCACGTCTCCCCGTACTCAACTCGAACGATCCCGAGATGCAGCTGGCATGGGCGCAAGACGCCCTGACGCATGTTGCTGTATGTGCGGTAGAGGCAGAGCGGATGGCAATCTTGAAACCCCAGCAGGCAAGAGCGGCGACACCGAGGATAGAACACCAGCTGAAGTCGGATGCGATGAACATTGTCACTTTCCTGGCAGATCAGCACCATCCGCGAGCAGAGTTCCTGCGAGGGATGTGGCTAGAGTGGGGCAGATATGGTCAGCGAGAGGACAAGAAGGAGGCATTCAGGTGTTACTCAAGAGCCGCGGACAGAGGCTACGTACGAGCAGAGTACAGGATCGGCATGCTGTATGAAGGATATAATGACCCGGCGAAAGCACTCCGGCACTACCATAGAGGTGTCGATGCTGGAGACGCTGCTTCATGCTACAGACTGGGAATGATGACTTTACGAGGACAGCACGGACAGCAGCAGGATTACACAAAAGGCATTGAGCTGATCAGGAAGTCTGCAGATCAGGCAGATGAGAACGCGGCACAGGGCGCATACGTGTTTGGCATGCTTCTTGCAAGGGATCTGCCGCAGATTGTCGTCCCAGAGCAGTATCTGGAGACGAACGAGCAATTGGCCAAACAGTACATCGAAAAGGCGGCATACATGAAGTTCGCCAAAGCACAAGTGAAGATGGGATCGGCATACGAGCTGGGAGCCATGGGCTGCGAGTTCAGTCCAGCACTGTCGGTACACTACAACGCACTCGCGTCGAAGCAGGGCGAATCCGAAGCGGATATGGCACTGAGCAAATGGTTCCTGGTCGGCTCCGAGGGTCTGTTTTCCAGAAACGAAGAGTTAGCATACACATACGCCGAACGCGCAGCATCCGGCGCCCTTCCAACTGCGGAGTTCGCATTGGGTTACTTTAACGAGATTGGCATGCACGTGCCAGTCGATCTCGAAAAGGCAGAAGAGTGGTATCAGAAAGCTGCAAGGCATGGCAACAACGACGCAAAGAATCGACTTGAGGGCCTGTCTAGGAAGCAAGTGCTCACGCGAACAGACCACGAGAAGACTGCGATCAATCGAATCAAGTCGCAGCACGGCTCAATGCGAGGACAGCGACCGACGAGGTTCCAGAGACAACAACCTTCCGTGAGCACCGTCGAGGAGGCAGCACCTTCTGGTAGCGGTTACAGTGCAGCTGCGCCGGCAAGAAACTCCAGCAGAACACCCTACCCTGAGGATAACGACCCGCCGCAGATTGGACATCTGCCAGGACTCGATGGGATATCCGCATCTTTTGCGCCCTACCCGATGAGTGATGGCCCTCCGATCTCTGGACTCACCTTACCTCGAGTGGGTTCTGGTCCAGCTGGTGGTCTCTTCAATCCCGGCGGACCAAGGCCAGCAACTACGATCAACGCAGACCGACCCACATCCGCATTCGGCATTAGAGGTGATCACAACATAGATCCCAACTTTCGACCAAACTCGACAGCATCCCTACCCACACGACAACAGCCATATCCCGGAGGGCTCGCGTCCTCTCCCTTGGGAGGTGGACCTCGGCCACACACCACTCGGCCATACGACCAACGGCAAAGTTCGGCCCCTGGCTATGGAAAAGGGCCCGGCGGCTATGCTCAAGGAGGTCCTCCAGTGCATCCGAATTATCCGCATGCTAGGCCTGGCATGGGCGATCGAGTGGCGTCGGGTCCAGCTGGCATGCAAAACCCGCGACCACTAAGCTTCGAAGCAGCTCCTCCCGGACCAGGTCAACCACCTCATGCCCCGACCGCTCCAGCGGGCCCTGCAGGGGTCGATATAGGTTTCGCAGCTCCGCACACTGGCAAAGCAGAAGTACCGCAAGACCCGACGCGGCGAGAAAGAAGGGAGCCGCGAGGTACCAGAGGCGATCGCTACAATCGTGGCCAAGATCAAGCACTTCCACAATACCAGAACCTACAATCGAATCACAGCATGCCAAACTTCAATAACCCTACTCAGTTCAATACTTCGAGGCCCAGCTCGACGGCACCACCGGAGAAGAGGAGGCCGACTCCGAGTGGTGCAGCCGCGCCCAAGCCACTTGCGAAAGATTCAGCAGTGAAGCCTGCGACACCTGCGACGGTTGCTGCGGCGAGGCCACCAGGGAAGGGCCCGAAGACGTTCGAGGAAATGGGTGTGCCTGCTGGGCCGGCGGACAAGGATTGTGTAAGTTGTCTTGGCCTGATGGTGTTCATCCGTTGACCTGCTAACTCTCCTTTACAGGTTGTAATGTAATCGAAGCGCAAGATAGTTGAAGTGATAACACATGGCATTCGGATCAGCGGGCGTTCTTCTGCTTTGCAAACGCAGACGGGTTGATTCGAGCGTTGTACAGCATAGCCTCGCCGGTATAATTGCGCCACCAGTCAATGGTGAATGGACTATCGTGGGGCACTGAGATCATCATATCAGTGGCGGTCAGCAACTGGTATCCTTTGGATCCGCAGAATTCTTTCTCGGGAAGGCTGTTGTTCTGGCCGTCTTTCCAAATGTGAGCAATGATGGGCTGCAGGGGATTGCTGTCGGTCGAGAACACATCCATCAATGCATCAAGCTCTTTGCATTGCGCTTTAGGAACGAGAGACACTAATTGGATGCCCTCTTGCTGCATGGCGTTTTTTGGACGAGGGCGCATTGTGACGCAGACAAGGGAAGCTCACCTCACCGGAACGTCGTGCGTTACTCCAGATGCCGAACTTGCACTTTCAGCATTTCTCTCTGGAGATGCTAAGATCTTCATGTCGGAGACGAAGTCTGAGAGTTTGGGCGTGGAGCCGCTGACTCTGAATAACCAAGAGCAGTGTCCCAGGTACCTGTACGAGCCATTGTCACGGGCTACCGACATCCGCATTCTAGAATTGGAGCCCAGCGCCAAGTCGGATGATCCTATCAGAGGCAAGTTAGTGACAACGAACCTCGACGATGTGGAGGATCAATACGATGCCCTGTCCTACAGCTGGGGCATGGACGTCGATGGTGATGCTAGCCTTTCCCGGGTTATTTACATCAGCGATTGTATCTTATCAGTCACCCAGAACCTCTTAGAGGGTCTGAGAAGACTATGGCACAGGACTTTAATCCGATACTTGTGGATTGATGCGGTATGCATTAACCAGGAGGATATCGAGGAGAGGAGTCAACAAGTCGGGTATCAACAAGTCGGGTATCTCGAGGGTTTACCAGTCTGCCGCGAATGTTGATGTATGGCTTGGAGAAGGGCCAGACGAAGAGACTGACGCGTGTTTCTTTGCGTGCTTGAGGCGGTTTGAGAAAGAGTATCAATGGGGATATGATCTGGGCGATCTGCGAGCGCTGACAGGAGAGCATGAACTGGCAGGGCTGACTGCTGATGATTTCGAGCAAGATCGACTATCAGGCATTAATCAGAAGCGTGGGCTGGATGAATCGGACTGGGTGCGAATCCTGTGGCATGATGGGGGACCCTCGCCAGACTGATCTCTGTGGAGAAGTATCTGGCAGCGTTTCTCAAAAGCCGCTACTGGAGCCGACGATGGATCGTCCAAGAACTGTACCACTCGAAGGCGAAGCATCTCCACTGGGGTGGTCATACGTATGCGGGCTCTGAGGCTCTCGAAGGATTTCTTGGTCAACTAGGGCTGGCCCCGAGAACATTGCGGAATGTTCCCGGCGTCTCCGGCCATGGAGAATCTGATCTCGATGATATGTCACGAGCTTTGATCAATCGCTATTATCGTGTGAGAGAAGTGTGCTCCCTGCTCTGGATACCAGATGAACTGAAGAAGAACGAGAGCGATACATTAGCCAGACTGCTGGCTGCTCTTCACACTTCAACGGAAATGGCGTGCTCAGATCCGAGGGATCGATTATACTCTCTACTCAGCCTCGATGGAAGACTCGGAATTATCCCTGACTATACCCTGTCGTTAAAAGACGTTTACACTGACTCTGCCCGGAGCTTGGTCGAAAGAGGATATTTTGTCAGTGTTTGCGACATTCTCTCCGGCAATTGCAACGCAGAGAGAAAACCAGTATCCTGCCCTCATGGGCTCCAGACTTACGGTTGTGCACTTCTTCTGACCCGCAGACTCGCCGTCCCTGTGTCGTGACCCCGTCAGTAGGAAGGAATGAAGCAAACGAGAGAAATACATTCACATGTGTCTTGTACGCTCTGGGCACCGTCTTCGATATTGACGAGGCAAACTACACTCTACACATTCAGTGTCCCGAGACGATCTGCCTGAAACATGATCTAGCCGCCCGCCAGTCGCACCTTGAGAGACTGTCGCAAGATCAGGCGCAATCAATGCAAGCATCACCATCACACTCATATACAGGCGGTATGCATCCGACTGTCGGGATAAAGCTCAAGGGGTACATGAACGAGGAGTTTCCCAGCATCGCACCAGGCGATGCGCTGTACTCTACATCCGAGTTCGCTTCACTGCATGACAACTACAGCTCGAACGTGCTTGTGTTGCAAGGTGCTGCTCCAGGCAATGGAAATTTGACGGTCGTGACAGTGTTTCGGCAGTACTGCCTCGAGCTCGCAGAAATGTCCGAGTGGATGACAGGATACCGTGCGGACGATAATGGATCCATCATCCACAGACCACTACGCCTCGAACGAAGGACCTTACAAATCGTCTGAACAGCACAATGATCAAGGATTGAACACGGGACACCCTGACCTTCTGCTGGACCTGAAACTTCGTCATTGAAGGAGATCATAAACCCCCTTCACCTCCGGAACTTTCACCTCAAGCTCCTCCCTCGTCTCCTTCCAGACACGCTCCTGCGCCACGCGACCGCTCTGTCGCTCCATGAAAGGCGGATACCTGAGCAAACAGTCAGCATTCCGAGCAAAGCAAAGCTCATGGCGAGACTTACGGAACAGTATCAAAATCATGCAAGATCTTCCCATGCATACTCGCATCAGCACTCACACCATTCACCAACGCTGCCGCGCCAAACTCCGGTGGTCTGGCTCCGAAATCTGTGATGACTCTGGTGATGAATTCGGCTTTGTTCGGTTGCGTCAGGCCTGTCCATGCGGTGCCTGGGTCGGCACTCGTGATGGTGACCTTTGGTAGGCCGGTGGCGGCGCTGAGGCGAGTGGAGAGTTCCTGAGCGAAGTACAGGAGCAATCCCTTGGAGCGACCGTACTGATGCTTTTGAGCCATTCCGTCTTTGTTATTGCTGAGGTGCTTCAGGTAGGAACCGGTTTTGGGTAGAGACATTGTGGGTGAGGCCGGAAAGATGCCGAAGGAGGTTGTGAACGTCAGGACTGGTGGGTTGGGGTTTCCTGGGGAGGGTTTGAGGTGTGGGAGGAGTAGGAGGGAGAGGCAGGCGTTGGAGAGGTAGTTGACTTGGAGTGCTGGAAGGAGTCAGTATGTGAGTGATAACAAGATGGGAGCGCTTTGCCACGTACAAGTCTCCCACCCTTCTGGCGATTCCTGTCGTTTGAAAGACAAGATTCCCATTGTGAGTAGAACATGATCAATACTATCCAGTTCCTTCGCTTTCGCAGCCAATTCCTGACAGCCTTTGAATGTCATCATGTCAATGGTCCACGCGAGGATCTGTGGACATGACTTCCCCTGTGCTTTGACTTCGGCTGCAATTTCATTTTTGAGGGCGGTGCAGTCTTTCACATCTACCAGGACGATCTTTTCTGCATCGCGAGAGGCAAAAAGCTTTGCTGCGCGGGATCCATAGGCTCCGTTCGCTCCGGTGATGAGAACTGTTCGTTCGAAATAAGAGGATTGTTTTACAGTCGGGCGGCCTTTTCGTTGGGCCCAAAGATATTGCCATGGGAAGACTTCTGCGAGGAGGACGGGGAGGCCGTAGGTCAGGGCGGCGATGAGGACCAGAGTAGTGGTGATCAGCCATATGTTCGCCATTCTCGTGATGTTGATTTGTATCGCTGACGTCCAGAAGTGGCAGTGGGGATCGTACGAGATGTATATGCCATCAGACCACCGTGTCTTCCTCTGTGCTTAGCTGTGGCTCAAGAGATATTGCTCCTTACTTCATTTCATCCCGTTCGTACTTTCACACCAACAACATCAACAACACCATCATCACCAGAATCATGGAATGAGAACGCTATAAAAGATGCAAGTATCATAGCAGCTTAGTCGGCATCTCAAACGCGACGTCACTCCACACAGCGCTGCCTTCTATACCCGAATCGCCTGCTGGTACAATCATCGCCTTACCACTCGCGATCAGAGAACGGACTGCATGACACAGGCCTGGGCGGTATTTGCTGTCCAGTATGTTTGCTATGAGCTCCGCGAAGGCTTAGCGGACCATGACATTGTCTACTGGCCTTGCCGCGGTAATATGTAGATGAGCACTTTGCCCTCAGGTCAATGGCAGCACAACGTTTCCCAGACAAGCGTCAATATAACTGCATATCGTAGGCGATCTGATGCCACTGCGGCGAGCAGACTGAGAGAATCTCCTTTGTCGTAGCCAGCCTTGAATTGGCAAGTTCGGCGAGCCACGTCTATCGAACCATTCTTTGTTCAGTACGTCAAAAAATGGCCAGAAACGGCTCCCCGGGGAAGCTATCATGCAGCCCATCTAACCCTTGAGCTCGGAGAGCACCGCGAAGATCCAAAATGTTCACCGAAGTCACCATGGCTGGTCTCTGAACGACGAAAGCTAACATCGGTAGAGCCTGGAGTACTCAACCGGCGGATGAGTATGGCGATCCTGCCTGGTTCTCTCCGGAGTACTTCGCGTGGCTCGGGAAAACCTTAGGACTCGACGAAGCCGAAGCACTGGGCCGTGTCTGGATTTCTGGACTGGAGGTGGTCGATCGTGCGAAGGCAGTCATTACGTCTTGCGATCCCGAGATCGTACGTGATGACATGGAAGAACCCACTAATCGCTTTGGTCAAGAAGCTTGGCTCGCTACTGAGCACAATACTTGGCTTGAGGAGCGTACGGCTGGGAGAAAGGCAGTATTCTGGAACTTTGGTGGCAGGGAGATGGGGAGTTGATCGAGAAGATGGGAAAGCTGTTCTATCAAATTGCCACCAGCTCAGATGAGGCCATCGAGCTTGAACGCCGACATGTGCGAGCCGAGCAGGAGCAAGCAAAGCAGCAGCTCGCCGAGAATAGTGGAGATATCGCTAGGGTTCAGCAGGCGTTGGGTGCTTTGGTCGCACAATTGGGTAGTATGGAGGAGGTATACACATACATTGAGCGCTACAAAGAGCGTCTGGAAGCCTCGGAGAGTCTTGGGTCCCCAGGCAGAACGTATCAGCTGGCGTTTAGAGCTGGGTTGGCTTCGCCGACGATACATCCAGATCACCTGGAGCAGCAAGGTATGATGGACCTGAACGAGACTTGGTGTGGGGCCAAGCAGCATACTAACAGAATCGCAGCAGCTGGGCCCTCGAGGAGGGTATCAATGCATTCAACTTCCCCAAGACAACCAGCAGCCGCCGTGTCACCTCGACGAGCGACCGGGCCTCCTCAGTCTTAACGTCAGATGGTCGGAAATGCTGGTAGGGTCGCGAGAACTCGTCGGATTGAGAGACATCTTGCACGAATGGTACCGACTCGCCGAACCAGACAGCAGACTCGAGCCACGGGAGGATCTGCTCCGAGGTAATCTCTTCGCTTCGTAGAAGCCTCACCATCAGACGACGTTGCTCGCATCTCTCCACGATCACATCAAAACAACATCTCGCGCCGCTGCCATTCGCCCTCATGCTCTCGCTACTGGAATCTGGTTCAGCTCCTCCGATCCCTGCCATCCACTGCTTCCTCCTCTGGCGCAGGAAAAGTGATTCTGCAGTATCCTCCCTTTTGACAGTCCCACGAATGCTCCTATCATTCCACCTCCTTGAATCCAAACCAAACTTGATCGTACGACGCTCAGCTCGATCGCGAATGGCTCGTGCATTCGAGACAGTGCGCTAGCGATCAGGTTGAAGCTGGAATACATATTGCAGCAGCTATAAGAAGACAGATACACGACCTTGCAACGGGGAGATAGTGGCGCACGTATTGGCAGATGGGGGCATTTGCTTGCACGTCAGTAGCTTCGAGGCGACGTACACCGTTCCGCTAGAAACCAGGACCGTCCGCTGAGTGAGATAGGGAACTGACTGTGGGTAGACGTTGTAGCAAGCCGCTTCCCACGGGCAGTTGTCTTTGTACTGTACGCAGACTTTCTGCCATTGGTGATTTACAAGCCGCGACATTACTGCATGTTGAACGCCGACAAGACTATGCATGCTCAACATTGAGCAGGTATTTCGAGACAGAGCAGGCTTTTCCGTACGGCGGGAACGGGAGGAAAGGGCTTCGGCTAGTTCCGCTAACGGCCAAGCACGTGAATGCCAGGAACTCGTGCTTGGTGGCAATCGCGCTAATCCGGTCATGGCTTTCACATGCAGTTGCGAACACGCATTTCCGATCGTTCGATGTAGAGGCGGCAGAGCTCGAATCAGTACAACACGTCATGGTAGTTGATTGCTCTTTCCCCCGGCGCATCCTACCATTCTCCGTCCCAGCCCATCCTTCTTACTCAAGCTCAGCGCCTGAACAAAATCTTGCATTCCCACAACTCTTTGTCGCCACCGGATACACTCTCTACTGTCAACTCCTGCCACGCAAAGTATCTCCTGTATCGCTACTCCGCCCTCGCCAATCCCAATTCCACCTCCCTCCCCTCCTGGTTTTTGTCTTGAGCCAGATATATCGGCGGGTGGTATCACTCAGTGTGTTGATTCAGCTCCTCACATTTCGTAGAGCCCTTTGCTTTATGGCGTCGAGGTTGATGGTGTACATAAGCTTTGTGCTGTAGTATCACAGTAATAACTCTGTGCGAAGAATTCTGCATGCTCTGGTGAGGCGTCAGTAGCTAGCTTTCCTATGTTTGTCCATAACTCTGAGGAAGGTCGAGATGGCGGAAAGACTTGTGTGCCTGCTGCGGCGTTAGTGCTGGACTCTGGCGTGGGGGGGATCTTGTCTCATCGTCGAACCTGCTCTCCGATCGTGCTACTTTTCGTGTATATCATGGCTGGGAAAGGGTGCCTGCAAGCTCCGCAGTTCTGCACTGTCAGTGTATACGAAAGGGCGGGTGTGATGTGTATTATCGTGATCGGCAAGAAGCTCGGCGAACTGCGACTAGTCTTTTTATAAATGCAGAGCCGTTTATTTACCACCTTGGTTAATGAATCATCCAGACCGTGCACGACACTTGGCGATTCCGGCGGTCTTCGACCGTCCATTCTCGTTCTACATACCTTTTCACCAGGTCCTCGGGAAGACATCATACCCATTCTTCTCCCCACCACTCAACATACCCAGCGCTCCCTTCGAATCCTTCACAATATCCTCGAAGCTACAATCTCACGTTAGCACACCCGCACTACGCCCGAAAACAATCCATCAAAGCACAACTCACCAACTCTGAAACATGCAATACTCCATCTCATCCGTATAAACCCTCCTTGTAACCTCCGCCTCCTCGTGCGGAACCTTCTTCGTCTTAGTCCCTCTCCCACCTACACATCCAAATTAGAAATCAAGTTCCCTCGCCTTAAATCTCAATTGAATTTACTCACCAGCCGCCGCATCCGCCATCAACTGCGCCTCAATGCATCGATCCATCGCACCGAAGAGATACGTAGCAGCATCCACACTCTTCGCCACGGTCAAAACTCCATGCCCACTCAGAATGACCGCCTTCTTCTTCCCCAGCGCCTTCGCAATGTTATGGCCTTCATCGTGGGCGAGGACGATGCCACCAAATGTATCATAAACAGCATGATCCCCGTAAAATCGACATGCATCCTGATTAATTGGCTCCAGCTCACAGCCGAGGGCGGAGAATGCCTTGGTGGGGAGGGAGTGACAGTGGACTGCAGCCACTACATCCGGTCTTGCTTGATGGACTGCTGAGTGGATAGCGAAGCCGGCTGGGTTGATGGCGTGCATGTTACCTTCGGGCTGGACAATTCCTTCTTCGTTCACGAGGCAGAGGTCTTCTGGCTTGATGTAGCGGAATGATTTGCAGAAGGGATTGATCCAGAAATGATCAGGTTTGAGAGGATCGCGGACTGTGATGTGCCCGCCGGCGCCTTCGTTGTTGTAGCCTGCGGACGAAGTGAGCGTGTGCGCAAGAGTAATGAGAAAGCGTACATGAGGCAAGGGAAGTACGTACCATTCAGACCCAGCCACCTAATACAAGCCGCAGCATGTAATTTTCGGAATGCTCGTTCGTCGAGCCGGTTAGTGAATGTTGGCATGCGGACGTGTTTGACTTGCTCAACTTGAGCGCCGCTGATGGGGTGAGCGCCGTAGACGAAGCGGTCGAGGGGTCTGTCGCCGGTTGTTTGGCGTAGTTGAGCTGCTCGCTCATTTCCGGTGAGTTGGTCGTAGGACTTTGGTTGTTGTGTTGATGGAGTTGCCATGGTTCTGCAATGTATGGACCCCAGAGCGGCGGTTCTGAAGGCGCGGAAGGTCTGGGATCTGAAGAGGCGAGACATGGTCGTCAGTCAGTGCCGTTTTGGTAGAAGTGTGTCCCTCTCGAATGTTGTTGCCATTGATGAGTTACAAAGCTGTAGAGCTGTAGCCCCCCGCATGGCGAGCATGTCGGCAGCAGTGTGCCAAAGTACTTAGGTACCTTCGGTCAAATTAAGCATTTGACCGCCTAACGGCATAGTCTGCCTGTATCGTGCATGCTCGAGCAAAGAGCTCCATGCCGTGAACCGAAGACCAAGACGAGAATCTGTGATCACAATGACTTCCACGAGATCGCAATGTCCTACAGTCTGTTGAAATGTGCCCAGTGAGGGCAATTGATTATTCTCCATTTGACGTCAGCTCATCAGTGAAGCACGCCCTCGTAAGCACTGTGGCATGATCGTGCCGCCGCTGAAGCCCTCCATTGCTTCCACGAACTTCATGTCTTCGTAGGTAATCGTCACTCGTCAGTTCTGGGTTTTTACTGCGACAATCACATCATGTCTAGAACAGGAGGTCGCCCAGCAGCAAGCCACCAAGAAGACCACCACCTAATGCCAGAGGCGCGCCGTAGCCCATTCCACCTCGTCCATAACCTCCGCCGTAACCGTATCCCGGCCGTGCGTATGGGTCCTGTGGACGAATGTATCGCGCATTCGGTGTGCTGTAGACCCCTGGTGGTTGTTGGTATGGGTTGTAGCCATACCCGTTGCCATATCCTCCGCCGTTGTAGCCGCCCTGAGCTGGTGGCTCGACGTAAACGTCCTAATTGAAGTGTCAGTGAGTCCGTGTATATCACATACTTCCTTTTGTTGCTCCACATACCTTCCCATCGCGATCCTTGCCCAACAGTTGCGGTTGTCCTGTTTGCATCGCCTTGGTCATGGCTTGGCGCATGCGCAAATGCTGCTCGTACATGCGCCGCTCTTCCTCGGCTCGTCGCTTTCGCTCTGCTTCTCGCTGCTCATGTGTCATGCCCGTCACCTTATCCTTCAGCTTTCGGCCAAACGAGCGCTCTGGCTGCTTGCCTTTACCCTCCGGTCGCGGTGGCAGTTGTGCGGAGCTCCCCGCGGCAGATGAGCCTGCAGCAGCGTGTTGGTGATCATCCTCGTCATCCGAATGCGAGTGGATCATGTGCTCTTTCGAGGCGTGGTTTCCATTGCCTAGCATGCCTGTCATGCTCTCCTGCTCGATTCGCTCGCGCTCCTCGGTCGGAAGGGTCGCGAGGTACTCGTCGTCATCGTATGGATGGTGCCAGACCGATCGTGGCGGGTCTTTGGTGGTATCGACGAAGAATTGGTGCTCGCTTGAGGGATCGTACGTACGGACCCAGCCCTTGGGAAGCGGTCGCTGCTCGTCCTCCATGCTTCGCCTGTACGCGGCTGGGATGCCATTCTTGCCGCCGGAGGATGCGCCGGGTACGTTTAGGTGTGAGCTGTCATTATGGCTGCTGGAGCCGGCGGCTGATTGCGCTGGATTCGACGGTTTGGATGACCCGGTCGCTTGTGAGTAGGAAGGTGGTGCCTCGTTGGGAATCTGTGAGCCTGACATGGTGATGTAACTTGTCCGGTGAACGTGAGTGGTAGGTGGCCGTAGTCAGTGATCAAAAATATGAGGGTGTAGAGACGGTGTGGCGCTGTGTGGCAGTGAAGCAATAGAAACTGGTGGATTGCTTGATTGTAGCATGTGACCGTCTATGCATGACGTAGCCTGCCTCTTAGCGCGAACTACACGTGGCTGTGGTGAATCCAGATCACACAAAGGAAACCTTGCTAGTCTCTACCTGATGACGGGGACATTGAAGACAGAACGCCGCCTGGGAACAATGGACGTGCTGAACGTTTTGGCGAGAAGATGGGGACGACGTTGCAGCCTTACACAAACCGCGAGATGACGCCGATGAGATTCAGGCCACCGTACCCAAATTGAGAGTAGCTCATCGATGTGTCTGGGATTCGCCATTTCTTCCAACGACATCTCTACGGCTTCTGTTTCCTTTATGGATACATACCACATCCATCTTTCACTCTCCAGCGCGGCTATCGTATAGGATCAAGCAGTAGTGTCGTCCACAGGGACCGACCGCTGAAGATTCCGGTCGAATGCGCTTCACAGCATTCGCCGACTCAGCCCACACGATTCGCGGCCTGGATTGAGACAATCGCGAAAGTAGATTGCTCGGGGCGACCACATTTGCTTGAACAGCACTTTACTTTTCATATCAGTTCCTTCTCTAGTGACACTCATCTTCTCGGCTCCGATTCAAGCGTCAGAGAGCACCCTCTCTTCCCTGACCGCAGCTACCGAACCTGTCAGCATTCTCATCACGTCACCGCGACCGTTGCAAAACCCCCTTTCACGAACTCGCGTTCTCTATCTTACCCGTTCCTTCGACTTGATCCTCACAACACAGCGGCCACCATGAATGTCCTTCAGACGACTCGGATTTTCGCCATTCTGGCCGCAGCCACGACCTTCCTGGCACCGGTTCTTGCGGTAGAATCAGCAGCGCAACGTCAGACTGTTGTAGTCTGTACAAGCACGAGAAGCCTTTGCCCAAAGATATATTGCTACCGATCTTCGTACTGTTCACTTGGCTTTGTGCTAATATTGAGAAACAGTGTGAGAAGAGTTGCTGAAGGAAACTTGACGGCGCCTTGGGTTGTAAGGACGACATATGGGTAGCTACGAGAATTAACGCCATCGTTTGCTGGCTTGAGAACGAGTGTGTTACAATGAACCGACTGTGTTGGATGCCTTGTGAAGGTAGCGGGAAGCGAAGTGTCGGAAAAGGACGGGATCTCCGCAATGCCTCAACGCCCGCATGATCGCCTGCAAGGATCAGGATAAAGACCAACCTCAATGTTTCTTATCAATGTCACCTCGCCCCGTTACATGACCCTGTGATTTTTGCTGAGGAGATCTGCACCCTCGCGTTACAGTGCGTTCACGCCGTGTGCCTGTCGGGCAAGCTGCACGACATCTTTCGCCGCCGGCACCGATAAGGCACTTCAACATTGAGGTAGGATTTCGCTCTTACCTGTCTTTCTGCCCATCTGCTCTTCTTTGGCCTCGACAGACCTACATTTCTGTCGTAATACAAACGAGCGATGGCCGACATCAGCAAAGGACCCGTGATTGAGGGCGCTAAATGCTCGGACGATTTCGACTCACAAGCGAAGTCCATCAGCGTTGATGCGAAAGGGGATACTGGTTTTGTTAGCGAGAATGGCGACAATTTCACTATCGACAAGGAAGCCGAAAGAGCGCTGCTCTGGAAGTTCGACCTGCGCATCTTGCCTTTGCTCACGATGATGTACCTCTTCAACAGCCTGGACAAAGCGAATCTGGGCAACGCAAAGACGGCGGGGATGGAAAAGGACCTAGGATTCGCTGGGACGAATAAATGTAAGTCGTTCGAATCGCGTCAAACGATGGAACTCCAGGATACTGATTACTTCAGACAACATCCTCTTGTCGATCTTCTTCGTCCCATATGTCCTCACGGCGCCATTCCTCGGCATACTTGGCAAAATGTACGGTCCTTCGCGAGTGCTGCCGGCGATGATGGTCTGTTTTGGTTCAATGACTCTGCTCGTGACTGCGGTGTACAACTGGAGTGGTCTTATGGCTTTGAGATGGTTCTTGGGAATGGCGGAGAGTGCCTTCTTTCCACTGGTGATCTACTATCAGACTCAGTTCTACCGAAGAGGTGAACTCGCCCGCCGCTTGGCAATCTTTTACGCTGCTTCAAACATCGCCGGCGCATTCGGCGGTCTCCTCGCCTTCGGCATGTTCCAACTCCACGGCGGCGCTTTGCCAAGCTGGAAATACCTCTTCGCCCTAGAGGGGAGTCTGACAGTCTGCGGTGCGATAATTGCATTCATCTTCCTCCCATATAACGCCGAGAGGGCCAAGTTCTTGACCGCCGAAGAGAAGAGACTAGCTTTTTACCGCATCCAGACCGACTCCTCCGCTGTGGTCGAGGAGACATTCAATCTTCGGGAGGCACTGACAATCCTCAAGCAACCTACCAGCTGGGCCATTTTGGGAATTGAAATGTGCTTGGGAATCCCACTCCAATCCGTCTCCCTCTTCCTTCCCCAGATAGTCGGACGCCTCGGCTACAGTACCATCAAGACCAATCTCTATACCGTTGCACCGAACTGCACAGGCGCTGTGATGCTCCTAGTCCTGGCCTACTCCTCCGATTATACACGCTGGCGCTTTCCCTTCATCGCTCTAGGATTCTTTTTCACGTTCTGCGGCTTCATCATCTACGCCGCCATCGATGTCGAACATAACATCAACGTTGCTTACTTTGCGTGCTTCATGATGACTTGGGGCACCTCCGCGCCTTCCGTCATCCTCGACGTTTGGTATAACAATAACATCGCAGATGAGAATAGGCGAATGCTCCTAACGTCTATTGGTGTCCCGACGGCAAATTTGATGGGTGTGGTGAGCAGCAATATTTTCAGAACGCAGGATGCGCCAAATTATATACCTGCGCTGGCTACCACGGCGGCGTTTGGAGGGTTGGGGATTTGCTTGACGTTGGCGCTGGGAGGATGGATGATTCTCGACAATGGGAGGAGGAATCGAAGACAGGGTGTGGTGGTGAGGGCGAGGGATGTGCCTACAGAGAAGCTGAAGGAGGGCCCGGATTGTGATGATTTTAGGTGGATTTACTAAGGAACGTCGTATGACGAGCTTACGATGTCACATGGCGCGACTGCTCTGCTTCGAATTCAAAGCGAAAGTGGGAGGTCCTGGAGATCGACGTGCTTTCTGGACGGACTTGGTCGCTTTTTCTGGCGTCGCAGGTGAGTCCTGTATAGGATCATGCGTGATATCTCCTGAATAAGGAGTGAGCTTCGTATGTCATGTGGTCAGAAGATCTGGATGACGGCGTAGTCACTACATCTATCTGTGGGTGTTCTGGAGGATGCACAGCATATACCTGGACCTGCTGTTGAAGACAGGTTCGAAATTCCCGACTTGGCGGTCAGATGACTTTCTTGTCATTCGATGCTTGTGGACATGGGCCGACTTTACACATTGCGACGGAAATATGCGCTGTTCTCGATCCACCGGAACCTCCTGGCAAAGTGTGCGAGTCTCAAAGCTTTGCTGTATCTTAGCGGTCCACCGGCGTGAAGCTTGAAGCCTGAGAGCCTGACTTCGGCAGGCGCACAAGGTGTCAACACATAGCAAAGTTCGCGATGATTCTGTGCAGGACTTCGAACAACGAATGCTCAAGATCTCAACAGAAAGGTTGGCTCAAGAAGGCATACCAGCGTGGGACTGCTGTGAAGTGAGTTATCAAGATTCTGGATGGTCATCGCAACATCGCGAGTAGAACGATGTTCCAGTAAAGCGACATCGATGGAAGGCGTGCTTGATGAGATCGTCCATGCAATGTATGCAACCAGAGAGCGTAGCGGTCATAAAGATCAGCACCTTGCAACACTTTCTGTCAGCTCTAAAACAGCACGATCAACCTCACAGAATATCAAGAGCCAACAAAACTGACTCAACGTTCTTCAAGATGCACATGCTCCAAGCCCTCGTCAGTCCTTCCCCGACACAGTCCGCCAGCCTCTACCCCCTTACCCGATACGAAGCCTAACATCCCCCATTTCAACGACCTTACCACCAACGTTGCCGCCCCCCAACTCTTTCCCGTCGGCGACTACCATTGCCTCGCTTACGGAGATGCCGTAGTCCTCGTACGTCCCGCTCCCCCCTTCTCGACTGTATCTAGCCCTCCCAGCGTCCTGTCGAAGGCGTCGCCTCCGTCCTCCCACACTCCAAGCCCCCATTTCGCCGGGGCCGCCAGTCCCATCGACCTCCTTCAACTCGGCCAGCTCAACCTCAAAACCTTCGCAACCATCAAGCGCAACTCCACGGTCAGGTCCTTCGACCTGCAATCCTTCTGGTTTGGCTTCGGAACAGACACCGGCACGACCGCTGGACTCGCTCAATCTGGTACTCTGAGCGTTGTGGCTTACAATGCCAGTGGAAGGCAGCTTCCAGTTCAGACTTAATCGTACGCTCCAGACAAGACGCAGAATGCAGATTTGGTGTTTGCGCAGACGCCGTTCACGTTCAAGAATTTGCAGAATGTGACTTTCGCGGTGGCGAGTTCAAAGGCTACCAAGATACCCTCCTCGCCCACACCGGCACCCAACTCTACGCTCAGTGCTACATAGAAGGCGCCACAGACTTCATCTCCGGCCACATGGCATCCGCCTGTGCTGAAATTTGTACCATCGGCGGCCTCCCCACCAGCTACGGCACCATCACAGCCTCCGGCCGAACCTCCGCAGACAGCGGCTGCCATGTCATCAACAGCTCCGTAATAGGCGCGGCGCCTGGACAAGAGGTCTCGAGTGGTGTGTACCACCTCGGGAGACCTTGAGGGTATTATGCGAGAGTTGTGGTGCAGAAGACGAGCATGAGTAATATGATCAACGTGGCGGGGTGGCATATTTGGGGAACTGGGGATGAGAGAATAGATCATGTGAGCTTGGAGGATTATGTCAATTCTGGCGCGGGAGCGACGGGGACGAGGGCGAGTTCTCGAAGTTGGGGTCGTCGTTGACGATTGGGCAGGTTTTGGGGAGTAGTGCTGAAAGTTAGACGTATGTCGATACGTCGTATCTGTAGATGGCGATTGGTTGGCATGATTGATCAAGGAGTGGATGAAATTAAAGATTTTTGTGTCTTGCATCGCGGAGTGAAATTCGATGCGTACAATTGGAGGCCGTGAGCGAAACTTGTGGCCACATTGACGAAAAATGGTATAGTCCCTTCCCTTTCACAATAACCAGGCCCGTACTGTTGCAGACTTCAGTGAGTGGCGCGACAAGATCAGTGTACACAGTAAGGACCAGCGAGTTTACTGTATTTATGTTGACAATATCAGTTCCATCGAGCTTCCTCTACGGAACTTCACTAGAGCATAAGTCTTTCGGCAAGCCAGTAACAACTATTTGGTATGCATCGTCAAAGTCTAACATGCTGCAGACTGACTCTGCAAGCCAATACTCACCAACGAAGCGTATGCTCCGCGAACTTGGAACATCAAGTACATCTTCGATGTGTCTCTCAATGACGAGGAGATCGTAGCTATGGGCGACCGCTATGTGTCTATGATGATCGAGCGGCAGAGTCGCGCGGCTGGGAATCACATCGCGTGGCACGAAGGAGCCTTGGACTTTTACCGCGTGCAGCGGGGTGCAGCCTATCTATCATATCCTCTCCTAACGCCCAATGCTCAGCACGGTCTGAATCAGAACAATTTCATGGCTGTGGCTTGCACTTTCCGAGCTGAGCATGTTGCTGTCTCTGCGCATCGCCCTCAAGAACATTCTGGACTCGCTGCTACTTCCGCGAGCAAGAGCGGTCCCGGTAAGACAACTAACCTTCACAAACGGTCGATCACAAGAAGAGCACGGTATGTCTGCAGCGCACGTAGTGTTGTTTCTCTCATGAGATGTTCGATGGTCCCGAGTCAATGCGTTGCATATGTTTCGCGTGGATTCGAATGCTGTTGGGACAGTTTTGTTTATTTCTGCAAAGATGGGGCACCAAAGGCGTTGCGGATGCTCTTTTGGAGTTCGAACGATTTTGCGTGCAAGCATTGTGTTCCTGTAGCTCTCGCAGCTCAGCAGGCGTGAAGCTCACCATAATGCTATGCAACACAAAGTGTCATGCAACACAAGGTGAAAAGTACCACGTTTCCAGAAGCGGAGGTAGACCAGGGCGCGCAGTGCAGGCCCCAAATAAATCGTGTCATCCTTCTCCTTCTCGAGCTGGATGTGGTGGTCTTGACAACTTGGCTCCGCGGTGAGAACAGCCATTCGAGGCCTCAGCCGCAAGCCACCAAAGCTTATGACACCAACTGCACCTCGAACATGCATGTTCCACGTTAGCGACCTTGTATAAGCCTTCGAAAGTTTTCGTCGTAAGGCTTGGTCTCAGTGAGTGTCTTTCTGATGTTCAGTCAATACATAGGTCTTTCATAAGTTTGCTGGAAGACCGTACCGGTGCTGCCGGTCATTTACTGTGGCTTTTACCAGCCAGCGAATTGTATGTCTGACTGTCGCCGATGGAGCTTTAAGAACGCCCTAGAGTATGTTTACTGTTCGACTGAAATGGCTTGTGAAGCTCAACGCGCAGTATCTTGAAATGCTCCCAACAAAAGGGAGGGAAAGCTCATCATCCACTGGCTGTCTCTAAGCATGAATTTTAACTCTTGGCGGTCTGGCGATGACTTTGTAGCTGCGTTGGCGCCGACTGCGAACAATCATATGACTTGCTGTCTCATTGTCATCCACTCCGTCTCAACGACATAGACCCCAGTACCAACATCTCCAATTCCTATGACTGAATTCGCAGCATGTAGGTTTAGCTCGCGGTCGTCTGGCGACAGCTTCAGCATCGCGAGTAGTCGGAGATGAAGCAATAGCTTCTGTAACGCAGAAGACCGACAGCCAGACGGCGACGATGCGAAGGTGCATCTTGGTGGCGTGGGCTTGGAGCTCTGGGGGCCAAGTCCCTAGATGAAAGAATCCTAATCGCAGCTGAAGGGCAAATGTTCGAGAAGACTTCCACTTGATGGCAAGGGGAAGCTGTGGTGCAGGTGCGATAGAGTGGAGCCTAGTTACCTAAGGTAAGCTGCGCAATCAGCTCCGCTGTCCTGTTCACCCTGTTCTAATGGTCACTTTTCTTTATCGCCCTCCAAAGTTCACACAGACCGGACTATACCGGGCAACTGCCGCCGTTCGGCACATACGCTAGCGCGCTCCCTCCACAACCCAATCTCAACCTCTTCTATTTTCTGGATATCTCCAAAGTTCGATTGGAATATATGGCGCTCAGTCAGTCAAGTCAGCCTGCTACACATCTTGTAATGGTAAGCGCTACGGATCGATTGGCCCGATCGCAATCTGGGCACTGGACGTGAGCTAGCGTGCCGCAGTTCTTGTCCAGTCGAGTTGTGGTCAAATTGCCGAGTATAGGCAAAGTTCAGAGCCAGTACTGTGTTTTCCATCGATCTGTCGCCCGTTTGAGTACCCGCGTTAGCGTGCCAGAGTAGAGAATCGAGTCGGGTGTGCTAAAAGTGCGCGCTACCTACGAAAGTTTAGAGTCAATGGTGCAGACATGATCAACTAGGAGAAAGACGCCGTGGTAGGACATATCTGGCGTTGATGCACAACAGCATCTTCGTGGTTCGAACTATTTCAGCCCAGTTGGTTCGCTGCATTTTCTCTACGCCTAGCGACTTCAGTAGCATGATCTGAGTCTCAAACATAGCATCATGACATTGAGCACTTACTACCGTGGCTCATCATGCCTTTCCATATTGATCATGGCGCCAAGAACGCCATGCTATGCACATCACACCAACTCCGGCATCCCTCGTCGCTTCCCTACGTTGCGTTTTTTCGGCAATGTCATGTCTTCCTGGGCCAAGCCTTGGGCCTACCCCGCCGTGTTGTGAAGTTTCTGGTGCAGATCGATGACCTTTTCCTACTTGGCCACCGCGGCAGACAGGACCTGTGTTCGGAAGAAGCCTCCCTTTGTTCGCTCTATGACCTGTTGGTATACGGAAACGGGTGGGTGGTTCATGATGACAGTGCCGGCCTTGTAGTCGATCTTCGCGTCCACGCGGGTGTCGCGAATGAGGTTAACGATCCACTTCTCACCTTCGGAGTGTGAGAGTCCGAGTCGTGTGGAGAGGTCCCTGTGATCTTGTTAGCGAAGTCTGAATCATACATCCCTGTAAGTACTTGCTTGATGTCAATGCGCTGGTGAATCTTGCAGTATGATTCGGAGATGAGGTGACGTGCAGCATCGAGGAACGCGTCTGATGCCGCGACTAGGAAGAAATCCGAGCGCTGAATCTGCTCTGCTTCTGAAAGACGTCTCTGTGCCTCCTCGAAATCGAAGTCCACGTACAATGCCTTGACAAAGCTAGTCACTGGGTCATTGTACTCGTACTGCTCCTGTCTCACGATCCGCACAAGGTCCTTCAACTGCTTCTGGTAGTTGCCGTAGATGAAGGTTTTGTTTCCTGGCCGGTTGCGGTTTGTGATGACTGCAGCCGACAGATATCTGAGGATCCATGGGCACGAAGTCTGGATTGTGTTGATGTAGGTGGGGGAGAAGAAGAGCTCGGTGAGTTGCTCACGCGCCGGCTCGTGGTTGAAGAACGGGAAAAGGGCCCAGTGGATCAACCATGTCCGGTGCTGAAGTTGCGCGAGTGCGTTGTTGAACAGGCGTGTGTCGATACTCTCCTTGAGCTTCATGACCTCCTCCATGGCGCTCTCCCAGTTGACTGTAAGGATGTCGCATGCGAGCTTTCCCCAGGTCGCGGCGCTGACCTTGTCGTTATCAGTGGACAGGATGCGGAACTGGTAAAGAAGCTCGGATGCGCTGCCGTAGTCACCACACGAGTACTGGAACTGGCCGAAGTCGTACAGCTGATCGACCATCTGCTGGGTCACGCCGTGGTTCTCCTTGAGGTAGTTCATGTTGCTCATCTTGTCGCTGCGCAGGTTGTTGATGACATCGGCATCACCGAGCAGTGCCTGGATCTTCTCCGTCTCCTCCTCGTAGATCCGTCTCCTCTCGAGTACCTCTTCCCGCTTCTTTGTGTACTCTGCCGGTCGTTCGTCCAGGTTGTTCAGGTTCGCGTACAGGTCGCCCACGAAGTCGGACATGTTGGTGCCTTGCAGGAGCGCATATTTGAGCTGTGTGATGTCTGTGATATCCTCGTCCTCAGGCGTGTTCTCCTCCACAAAGTTGAGCAGTGGGAAGACCAGGTGTCGGTCGAGGTGGGGGATGAGTTTTGGGAGGAGGGAGGACTCCTTCGCGATGTCGCTCGAGATGTCGCCATGGGTGGTGTTGCCGTTGAGCATCTCGCCAGCGGCGGTAGGTTGCGAGTTTGCCATATTCGCGCGGTGGTGCTCGTCGTTGGCGGTGGTGTTTGGGATGGAATTTTAAAGAGGAACGCTGGCGCCAAGAGTTGTTGATCGGCGTTCTTGAAAGGAGCCAGCCTATGAGCCGACACCTCGACACGTGAAGAAGAAGCGAGCGACAGCTTGACTTCGACAAAACGTTCACTTCATTCATTCACAAATCATTGCAATGACTGCGTCTACCCCAATCATGCCCTTTCTGCGGCCATTGAGCCTCCCGCGACCGCAGACTGTGCGCCAATTCCTGCGCTTCTCAACAGCGACGCCATGCAGAGAAGCAGCGCAGCAGCAGCAAGAGGGTAATATCGATGCATGCAAGGAAGAAACCCTCACTGATCACGGATAGACCGCAACTTGGCTGCCTCGCGACATGCTCCAGAAGCCTACCCACCACCATCGATGAAGTCACAACCACGACCGAAAGAATCGAAAGCATCGCGGAGAACGTCCTACCCACAAAAGGAACGACACTATCCCACACGACGGCCATCGCATCACCAACCAGAACTGCCAAAGCTCATACCTCAGCCCGTACAGCTCCTCGCGCCAGAGAAGTGCGCGCCAAATCTCCCATACTTTGTTACAAGATCTGCGAATAATGAACTGCCCATCTACACATTACGGAAACGAGGCGGCAACCTGAAGATGACTAGAGTGAAGAAGGTGGATGGTGATCGAATGAAGCTTAGAGATGCGTTAAAGATTGCGCTGGGTGTGGGTGAGAAGGAGTGCGTGATTAATAGTGTGACGGGCCATATTATGATCAAAGGGCACCATAAGCCAGGGATAGAAAAGTTTTTGAGGGCGAGGAAGTTCTGATCGAGCGACTTGGGGAAAGGGCGATTCGCGTGTACAGCAGTTGATACGATACGAAGTGGTTGTACAACACAAATGAGATGAGTGCTTCTCCACCGCCCACCTCTTTCGAAGAATGGCGGACCAACAACGAGGAACGATTAAGAGGGCACACGGAATGATATGTCAACAAACACAGCACACATGAAGCGCGAACGCACGCAATGAGCTGACATACAACATATGGCCAATATCCAACAACATCGCGGTTCTATACGTTTAAACGCCGTCGACTTCAACCCTTCCCGCACCAGACCTAAATCAGCGTCAAACTTTCCTTCGTAGCCCCCTCCCGGCACAGCGTACAAGCTACTCGTGTCCAGCCACTTCACCATACAGTCATGGCAAGCGATGTGCTTGCATGCAGTCTCGCAGGGAACTTCCATGTCTTCCAAGCATATCGGACACCCTTGGCTCAGTCTTCCGATCCGTCTGGTCCATGTCTCGTGCTCTCGAATGCGTGTCTCATGGGCATATTGACTGGCTTCCTGCCTTGACGCGCCTGCTGGACCAGCCGAGGATAGTGATGGCGATCTGGCTGTGGCGATGGAAGCTGCGGCTGGAGCTGGCGGACTCAGAGTAAATGGGACGGGAGCCTGGAGCCCAAGAGACTGGGAAGGGAAAGTCTGAGTAACAGGAGTCCGAGAAACATGAGCTTGAACAGCTGCAATCCGAGAGGCTGGAAGTCTTGAGTGCCGCTCGGACACCTCTTGTGAAGAGTTCTTGGATGGCTGAACCAGTCCAATCACCATGTTCGACCTTGGCCTTGGGGCCGTGCCTCGCTCAGACGCCACTTCCCGTACTGGGGGCAACATCATACGCTCCGGCAGCGGCTCGACCATCAAAAGCTCGTGCACTGTAGCCTGCGCCCGACAAGACGGACAACTTCCCTGCCGTCGGATCCACGGCGCAACACAATCATAGCAGAAGATATGCGTGCAAGCAGTCTCACAGGGTCTGTCGAAGTCATCGTAACAAATCGGACATTCCCCACTCCGCAACTGCTCCATACGCTGCTCATCTGAGGGCAGCTCGCGAGCTCTAGCTGCACTGCTCCTGGAAATGTCGCCATCAGCATGTTGGACTCTGCGACTTCGTCTTGGTGCCTCCCGTCTGACTCGACGGCTTTGATCTGCGGTGATGATGTGCTTCCACTTGGTTGCGACTATTTCCGGTTGATATTGGTGGTTTTTGCGGCACAGGAGCCGGGAGCCGGTGTCTTCGAGCAGGAGTTGCAGATATTCGGGCTCAACTGGTTGCTGAGGCAGGCAATCGAGGAGACTCATACCGATGTCGACGTTGGCGCGCGAGACTTCATATTTACAGCGCTCGCCTTTGAGGGTAGTGCCGACGCAATTGAACCAACTGGGGTGCGTGCTGCGAATGTCGAGAAGGGAGGCTGCGTTCCAAGAAGATGTGCTGGTTGTTCGAGGCGTCTTGCAGTGCTGCCAGGAGTTCTCTGAAGATGTACATGCTCGCATGCACGCTGGGTGGCGCTATAGAAGACGGCGGCGTGGTGAAAGCACAGCCACCGTGAGCCGGCTCAGTCGCCTGAACGAAGCTGCGCACAAGACATGCAGGTACAAAACATGATGCCTATACACCAACGGACTCTGCAAGCATGCTTCGCCATGCAGAACTTCGCCTGACTGCCAGGGTGCAGATGAACGAGACAGGGACTAGGTGTTACTCCGCCTACAACGCTCGCTTGCCGTCACCAAACACCGAATCTGCAGCTGCGCCGCACATCTGCATATCGTGGATCCTATCTTTGGCGTTGTCAATCAACCACTTTTGGTACAGTAATAACTTGACCCTTCAAACAGCAATGAAGCGCATTGTACATGGGCTCAAAAGTACGTACTTTGTCCAGAGACGATGCATGACGCTGCAATGGCTCAAACAGATCTCCGAATCACGAAGCCAAAGTATCGCCCACAGGACCTCACTCCGCATGAAGACGAAGGGCCCCGACTCTCGCCATCTCCTCCAAAATCACTCCAATAACCAAGTCAATCAGCCTCACTACTGCCTCCTCAGCCTCAAGCTCAGGAACACTCCTCACTAAAGCATTCTTATCCCACCCCTCCCTCTGACCTTTCAGAACGTCGCGATCTCTGCTCGCGTCTTCGTCTACAAAGTCCGGGGCATGCCGCCAAAAAACCTGAATCTCGAAACGATCCAGGTTCTGCCATCCGCCGCTGTAGTTAGGCCATGGGCGAATGCTCACGATACTCTGGTCATGCCGGTCTACTGAGGAGACGTTCAAGACAGTGCATTGATGCTGATAAGCGGTCCGGCTGTTGTTCCAAGCGCGGCGGTGTCTTTGGTCACGCTCGTCGGCGAGCTGTTCTCTTTGGTTTCTCCACCGCCTTGTGTCTGGTTGTGCTGAGAGGGAGCGTGTGTTGGTCCGAGGGCGGTCGGGTGAGCGCCATGCCCGCCGGAGAAGGAGCTGGTCCACTCACTGCTCGATCTTTGTGTGTCGATGCTGTGATCGGTTCGTTGGTCTCTTCGGGTTCTGCAGCTACGGCTGGAGTCTCAGGAATGAGATGGTCATCCTCGAGATGCTCGACAGAAAGCGGTCCCAGGCCTGCTGCAAGATCCGCAGATGCCGTCTCCAGAGTGTCCTGAGCGGCTCCTTGAATGCGTGCGAGAAGAGCTTGGCGACTCGTCTCGCGACACACTCGAGTCTCTGGCCAGGGTCGTTGAAGACTCTCTCGAAGCTCTACTCTCGTCATCTCGGGATCAGCTGAATAGGCTCTCATCCGTAGTCTGACCATCGTTCGACGAACCATCAGGACCTGTACTTCTGCTGGACTGGCTTGGCGCTAGAGCCACCGCTATAGCTTCGTACCAACTATTTCCGATCGACTCTGCCTGCTCCTGGTGTGGCTTTTGCTCTCCCCGCCGCATCAGATAGGTCGTCATAGGACTAAGGACTCGAAGCTGGATCCTCAGAGCAGCGGGGAATTTGCGCTATAGCCGGCAGAGTATTTAAGATTTGCTCAGCCGCAGCCGTGCTGGGACCTTGAAAGCGTGTTTCGGCAGCGGCATCCCTTGCTGCGCGTATGAGCGACGCATGTGAAGGAAAGTTTATCGGGGTCTATGATCCCGAGGACTTCCACGGGTGACCGTTGCTGCTGTTGGTGAGCGATGGTGGAAGATATGGTGATCGAGGTGAGTCGAGCCTGGTTGATGGACAACGATGGCTAGGAAATGCGATATATGCATCGCTCGCATGTCAGACTGTTCTGAGTTCACGACGTGTGCGGCACAGTATTTCAGCACAGCCGGCTCTCGCCAGATGCCCAAGACCAGAAAATACAGTACTTGGACCACGCAGACTACTGCCTCAGGCTCGAAGCAGACATGGGAAATGATCGTCATCCATTGCTCGAACAAAATGTTTCCGAATGTAGCTCTCGCTCCGTTTCGGTATCCAAGAAAGAGCAGAGCACATATACATGCAGGAGTCCAAAACACACGTGTTACCAAGAAGCGGATATGCTGTCAGGGGCAGTGCAGAATCTGAGGCACACGCGACGGCTGCTGCCATTTAGCACAGCTTCGGCATCAGGAAAACAACGTAAGAGAGCTTCTGTGATCCGCATGGAGAGTCTGCAATATTCTGAAGCGGAGTCTTGCGGAGCAATGATAGTCCATCTCGAAGCGCTTGGTTGATGTGCCACATCGCTACACATGCCAAGACTGTGAGCAGCGGAAGGGAACGGAGAGGACCATGATAGGCAGATGAGAATGTGGCGGATAAAATGGTTGACTAACGTTTGATTCATGAAGAATATGCAGCAACAGAAGTGCCGCGAGGATGCTTAAATTTCACCTCCCTTTGCTCCCTAGACGAGTCATCATCCTAGACTTCATCTTTCTCCTCTTCATGTCTATCCTCCTCTCCGCCCTCATGGTCTCCATCTTACCCATCCCCACTCTCATCTCTATCATCACTATCCTGCCCATTCTGGCCATTCTGCGCAAACAGATCAATTAGATTCTTCATCACCGAGCTCTTCCTATACTCCACGCCCGGCATACCTGGCCGCTGCTCCAAGAACGCTCTGAACTTCTCCACCCTACTCGGCTCGCCCTGATAGGCATCGGAGTGCTTGCCCCAAGCCTTGGCCGCTGCTCGGGGCGCTGCGTAGAAATCGTCACTGGTGGCGTAGCCGGGCGCGTACTCCTGTTGGGCAGGCTGGGGATCTTGCTAATCATTGGCACCGGTTTCGCGCTTGCGCTTCTGAGGGCTCTGTGGTTGTGATGAGGTGCTATAGGCCGGCGGTGGTGCAGAGAGGGTGGTGTCTGGCTCGCGTTGTGGCTTGCGACGCGATGCGGCTGGCGCGTCGATAGGACCGGTAGTAAAGGTCGATCATGTCTTTGTCTTGCGCCCCTGCCTTGTTGGCGGTTGGGTCTGGTTGCGAAGACGCTGGAGGCTGAGCTGGAGCGGTACTATCTGGTAGCGCTGGGGGGAAAAAAGGGGGGGGGGGNNNNAAAGGGGGGGGGGGGTCTGTCCCGCTTGCGACTGGGTGGGCAGCAGCTGTCACAAGCTGCCCTGCCGGGAAATTCTTCAACAACTCCAGCTGCAGCCGCTCCAAATTCTCCTTCCCGCACCTCTTGCAGTCGTTGCAAAGGTAGCAGAAGCACTCGCCGCCACACAGCATGGACCGAAAGTGGTTGTAGAGTCCCGTCTCCCCGGTGCGAGCGTCGGAGTGCTTTTGCTTCGCGTTCCAGGGACCGTAGATCCGGTTGTCCTTGTGGCTAGCACTGTTTGTTCTTCCAGATTCCGAGGCGGTATAGCCGTGGCCAAGGGAGGAGACGGAAATGAAGTCGGTGCGGCCAAATCGTTTGGCCACTATGGTACCTATCGCTCGTGGGGTCTCTTCGTCGCTGCACTTGACGACCCGGCCCGACTTGTTCTCGTCTTGCCATGCCCGCCTTGGTGCCGTCTTGGTGTTGGAATTGGCATACGAGTCGAACCTCGGGCTGGTACTGCTTTACTTTCGAATTTCGAGGAGTATCTTGGTAGAAGAAGGACCTTTGGGTATTACGACTGGTGTGGTGGTGGTATGCAGATGGAGTAGGTCTGCTGTTCTGCTGTGGTGCTGTATGCGGTGGTGTGCGAAGTGTGTTATCGAATACATCAAGTCTGCGGAAGAACAAAGCGCAGAGAGTCTTAAAGGCCCACATGCCTAGCGGCAGAAAGAGTCGCGAGAAGCGGGCCGAAAGGCACATGCTGGCGAAGGCGTGCCGGTGGATGAAACTTGTCCATTTTATGCAAGAAAGACATTCCGTTCACCAGCAACGCATGTGCTCAAGTTCTACCATGGGCGGAACAGACCTCTTGACAAACGGCCAGATCAGCAACGACCCACCAAGCAAGTGGTGGGATCCAGCTCGAGGCTGCTTGCAAAGTCATGAGATGATCGTTTGCTTCCCCCGGGCGTGCTTTAATAGGGCAATGCGGTTACCCGGATGATCATGCTTCACTTCGTATGGTGAATATATTTGTCGGGCCTGCTGCGATGGCAATATAGTTAGTAGGTTCGAGAGCTTCGCAGAGTAACGTACGACTTACTGTCCCGGATCTAGGGGATTACTGATGACGGTAGTGCCATCCCAAATGTGCTGGAAAGGAGCCTGGGCTATGGTTAAAGTCGCTGCTGCGGTTTGCTATCAGCTTGCTGCGTTGTCCAGGAGATCAAAGCCTGCTTTTCCCTTAACAGCGCAATGCACCAGACAAAGGATGGACTGCAACCTCCTGAGGACCTGCATTGGGAGTCGATCTTACACAAGAACAATTTCTTTTCGCCCTCTCCATCTGCGGGAGGTAGCATGTTATCTATACAATCAGTGCTTAATCACCTTCGAACAGCCCCACGCGTCTTCAGCAGCCTCTCATTTCCCCTTCTTGACCCAATCCTGAATACTCTCCCTCGCCTCTTGTACCTTCTCCTCAGCCATCGCAAGCCCCATCTGACTATGCGCCTTGCCCGTCTCAATGAAGTGTCTCACACCATGGCTGACCCTGAGATGATTATCCCTCACCACCGGGAACTTCTCCTCATACTTCCAAATCAAGTTACCCACATTCTCCGTTGTCCTCGGCACAACATAATGCGCAGTTATCACACCCGTCAAAATCGGCGTCGCGAATCTGAAGAGGATGTTCCTGTTTCGTGATATAATGCTTCCAGCCATCGCCGCGACCAGAACGTAGATCCCACCTGGGAGGAGCTTCTCGTTCGATTCTTTGGGAGGCGCGAGGGATGCGATTGTGCTGGTGAAGGAGTGCTCGGCGTCCATGAAGCTGGTCATGCCGTTGTTGACGGCGTCTTCGGCTTTGACGGCGTAGCTGTGGAGGAAGAGGCGCGAGGCTTTTACTTGTGCGGCGAGCTTGTCGGTGGGTGTGGGTCTACGTGGTGTTGAGGCGTCTTCACGCTCTTGTGGCTTATCGGTTATGCCAGAGGCTGGTGGAGGTGTGGTTGCGCCGACTAGGCGGGCGAGCTCTTCGGTGGGGGAGTCGTAGATGGGTTTCCGTGCGCGCTGTGTAGGGATGAGCGGGTGTCCAGTCGCACCTTCCTGACCAACGTACGATTGCTTTTATGGGATCTGAGGGAGGCTCTTCCGCGTAGACTGTTCGTGTTGGGACGAGCGCAAGGCCGGCAGTGAGGCCTGCTAGAGGCAGGATGTGCTGTGCTGTGTCAGCCAAGACCTAATCAATACAGGTATTGTGATAGATCTCACCTGCCGTAGCAGCGGTGCGAAAGCCATAGGGAATGTGATATGGCTGTTCAATGGCAATACCTAGGTAGCTATCGAATGTTGTGTGTAGAACCTCCTTCAGAGCTCCATTCTCGGCCAAGTTCGGATCTCGGCGGGCAAGTCCGGAGGTGATGGCATCGTGCATTTACATCCGATCCTCTGCCACGACTTCAACTCGATGAGCACGTGAGCATGTTCAAACGATTGGAACAGCAGGCGTGGACATGCCCCAAATGTCTGCGTCAACAAGTCCGTCAATCGCGGCGATCGCTAGTCACCTCGAGCCGAACGAAAGGCGCAGCTGCAGCGGCGGCGGCTGTTGCAGGCGACTATCAGCCGCCAGTCTCGAAGGCAGCGTCGAGCATTGCCCACGATGATCGAACACTACGACAGATCTTCGACTCGCCGACCTTCTGGAAGGATTTCTCATCCAAAACGAAGTATCAATATGGCGGGAAGAGCGCTGGCTTGCTACAGAATCGCTATCTCACCAAGCCAGAGGGCTTTGGCGAATTCGCGAATGTCACACTGCAGAAGTGTCAGAAGATCGTTGCGCAAGTGTTAGAGTACAATACGCTAGAACAGTACAAGGGGATAACACGAGACTTGGATAGACTGAGTGACCTGCTATGTCGTGTCATCGACCTTAGCGATTTCATTCGATCCGTTCACCCGGACAGGCAGATCCAGGCTGCTGCGACCCAGGCATATGCGGCCATGTTCCAGTACATGAATGTCTTGAACACGACTCCGGGACTAAATGAACAGTTGAAGAAGGCGGCATCAATACCAGAAGTGCATGCGTCATGGAGTGTAGAGGAGAAGACTGTAGCCGAGATCTTGATACGCGACTTTTCGAAGTCTGCTATAGACCTGCCTGAGAAAGAGCGAGAAGCATTTGTTGCCTTGTCAGACGAGATCGCACAAGTCGGCAGCGCGTTCGTGGATAGCATGGCTCCGGAGAAGCCATATCTTCAATTCAGCAGCAGCAATATGAAGGGCATGGACCCCACGTTTGTCAAGCAGTTGACAAAATGGGGCAGTGTCACTTTGCCGACAGAGGGAATGCCAGCGCAGGTGGCGTTACGGACTGTGGAAGACGCAGATGTACGTCAGGAGATATACATGGCCAATCGGACCTCTTCCAAGGATAACCTACAAAGACTCGAACGAATGCTCCAACTACGAGCAGAACTTGCGAAGCTGTCACACTACGAGAGCTTCGCGCATATGACACTGACTGACAAAATGGCTAAGTCTCCCGAGGCTGTGACTTCCTTCTTGGATGGTCTAGCTCAAGTAAATTCGCCGCATGCACGGGAAGAGCTGCGAGAACTACTTGAGCTCAAGAAGGGTGACGCTCGTTCGCTCAGTCGACCAGAGCAACTCAACGCCTGGGATCGCGATTACTACACGACTCAGCTCATGTCCTCGATGCGCTCGAAAGCACGAACGCCAGACGTTTTGAGTGCATACTTCTCGCTTGGCACGGTCTTTCAGGGGCTGTCACGGCTTTTCCATCGCCTCTATGGTATCCGCCTGGTACCTCGCGAAACACTGCCCGGCGAAACGTGGAACTCAGACGTCAGGCGCCTGGACGTGGTCGATGACCACGAAGGCCACATCGCTGTCATCTACTGTGATCTTTTCGAAAGAGCAGGAAAGAGTCCCAACCCAGCCCACTTCACCCTCCGCTGCTCGCGCCGAATCAGCGACGAAGAGATGTACGAAGCAGCTCAAATCAGCTCACACGACTTCTCGCCTTTCTTAACAGCCCAAGAAGCCGTCAATGATGGCCTCGCCACGAATTTCAACTCTCGTGACGGCAATGCCCTCTACCAACTCCCTACCATCGCCCTCATCTGCGACTTCTCCCTTCCACTCCAAAATTCGAAGCGTCCATCCCTTCTCACTTTCCGCGAGCTCACCACCCTCTTTCACGAAATGGGCCACGCCATCCACTCCATCTGCGGCCGCACAGCTCTCCAAAACGTAAGCGGAACTCGCTGCGCAACAGACTTCGCCGAGCTCCCATCAGTCCTGATGGAGAACTTCGCCTCCGCGCCCGAGGTTCTCGCCCTGTACGCCCGCCACTGGGAAACCGACGCACCTCTAGACCCCACGCGCGTCCGAGAGCGCGTCGAGATCGATAAGAGGATGCAAGGTGCCGAGACAGAATCTCAGATTCTCCTCGGTATGCTTGATCAAGAGTACCATTCAGCCCAGCCTCTGTCCTGGCAAGGCGCAGGCCAGAGTACGCGTGTCTACCAGAATGTCTGGAGCAAGTACTCCTCCGTCCCCGAGCCTCAGGGGACGTCTTGGCAGGGGTTCTTCGGACATCTCTTTGGGTACGGCGCGACGTACTACTCTTATCTTTTCGATCGGGCTATCGCGGGGAAGATCTGGAGGGATGTGTTCCAGCGGCAGCTGGGTGATGCTGTTAATCCTGCTCAGGGAGCCCTGTTCAGGGAGGAGATGCTGAGATGGGGAGGTGGTCGAGATGGATGGCGGTGCGTAGCTGGTGTACTGCAGGAGAAGGATGATATTCTTGCTGATGGTGGGAAAGGGGCTATGGAGATGGTGGGGAAGTGGGGTGTGCATTCGTGACATAGTGGATAGAGAGCATAGACGGCAGAGTGTATCGTACGTCGAGCACTTCAGATTTCACCCCCTGGGGATGACTTCGCCTGCTTGTGCAGAACGTCCTTACAGAACAGCTTAGGAAGAATCTGAGCTCGAAAAGGCTTCCATCAATGTGCTGGGTGAGAGCTGGCCACGAGTGGCTTGGGAATCATGATCATTAACATCGTTCTCTGCATAATCCTGATGAACAGTAAACGAAGAAACGGATCATCTCGCTAACGCTGAACGCTGCCAACATGCCGCGGGTCAATCAATGCAAGCGTTCCTCCTCTTCGGTAAACGCCCTACGGGTATCGTCAATATGTGCACTGAACAATGGTGTCGGCATTGGTCAACCAGCAAAAGCAAAGCGGCTCAAACACAGACTGGGCTTGGCCTGACCACTACTGCTATCTGAAGCCTCACCTGGGCTCTCTGGCACGAGCATGTCTTCGCTGCCTTTGGGCAGGAAGGCCGCCTGTGGATGCAAAGCCTGCTTCTCTGCTGCGAGGGACTCATCGTCATCTATGATGTCGTCGTTCGCCGGAGCAGAAGGCTGCTTGGTCGTCGAATCGATTGGCGAAGAGCTAGGCACGAGCGCCGTCTCCTTGACAGCAATATCCTGAATCGGTCTTGGTACCGAGATGGTGGTGTCTCTTCGTTCTAGCTTCTGCGGCAAGACACTTGACGACAATGAGTTGGTATTGGTCCGTACGATAGTCCTCTGCGTCGGTGAAGGACTGCTGTACTTCGAAGCGGCAAAGTTTACCGCGATGCCTTTGCTAAACATGCTGGTCTGTTGAGGTGGTGGAGTCTGAGCAAACGATGTGTCTGGGGTTCCGACGTCGGTCACATCGTCGCAAATCGATGACACAGTGGTCTCAATGGAGTCCTGTGTCATATCACCCACCGAGGTGTTACCTTCTTCAGCCGGCGGGTCTGCATACACCGAAATCTTCTTTCTCTTCCTTGGTGAAGAGACAGTACTGCTCTGAGTGAGCTCGGGAGTGGCTGTAGCAACCGCCACCGCCTCCGCAACAGAGTCATCCGACCATAGGTCAAACTCCTCTTTCTTGCCAGACTTCCTCCGTGCCGAGAAACTATCTCGCGCAAGAGCCTTCGCGAAGAAGCGACTTGTTACACCTTCCTGCAGATCATGTGCGCCATCCATAGCGGTGGCAATGCTCGACTCTGAACAAAGCCTCTGCCTCTTAGGTGATGTTCGCGGTGCAGGAAAGGGGTCTGTCAAATTCCTGCGAGATACTCTTGGAGCAGATGATGGCACCGGAGAAGTACTGCTGCGGCTGAGCCCGAATGAACGTACAGGGGCAGGGATCTGCGAAGCAGACCAAGCGGTGTGACCTTGAGTCTCGAGAAGACGCTGCTGAGTGGGCGAAGGAGTGAACGAGTTCGGATCGAGCTCAGCAAGCGGAGTTCGCTTCTTGAAGAACTCTGTGATTGGCGTGCCTTTCTTCTCATTGGGAGTTTGGACTGTCCTGAAATGTGTCCTTGCCCGATCGTGAAAACGATTCGACAATTGGATGGGTTGCTTGGTGTTCGGATCGAGGTCGCCACGTGCAACACCCGCTGCCAATCCTGGTTCGACATGCTTACCGATGTATGGTATGCTAGCGGCTTCGAGTCCGTCAGGTAGCGCGTCTAGGTTCAACAAGCACTGCGCTTGTGGGCAGAAAACCCATTGATGCATGAAGGTCCGCTCAGCCTTCTGGAAAGCTTCCAGATAGCCTGCAGGCACTTTCATCTTCCCATCGAACTGGACCGTACGCACGACTCGATCCACAGTCTTGTGCTTCCTGACGAGCCGATATGCTGTCTTCAGACCCATCTTGTCAATACCAGGCAAGTAGTCACAACCGCTCAGCATAGCCATGATGCGGAACTCTTTGTCGGTCCAACCGACCAGACTTACTTCGCGGCAGGAGGTGAAATCGGCTCGGTTGATCATGACACACTCCCCATACTGATCAAGCTTGGTGAGAAGGCACTTGACGCCAAACACCAGCAGATCCGAGTCCTCGCTGATGACTCCGTCGATCATCCCTTGCTTCTCCAGATATGCCAGTTGACTGTCTGCCTCGTATGGTGCCACCACGTAGGGCACATCAAGACGCCTCAGCTCCTCAATGAGCTCACGAGCCATGACAGGTGTGACATCAACCGCTTTCTGCAGTTCCAGATGCGCCTGTGAAGGTCTTCCCATCCGCAACAGCTCCAGACCCACTCTCTTGCTCTCCTTTCGTCTCGCAGCTCGTTCCTTCTCAGTGTGTGCCTTACTCGGAAGATAATCGCCATCGAACACAATGTACGGCTTGACGCCGAAGTGGATCAGCATTCGTACTCGATGCAGGGCAAAGTCGATGTGTTTCCGCGTGGGCTTCCCTTCAGCCAGCTCAATGGCACAAGACACCGTGCCTCTGTGGAGCCAGCCATAGGCGTCGACTCCGAGTGTCTGACCCGAGAAGTTGCGGAGATGTGTCGGCTTGTGGATGCTCTTGAGCAGCGGCAAGAGTCCTGCATTTGCGTGTTAACAAGCGATATCAAGTTGTGGCCGCCGCAGGTCATACCTTGAATACCCATCTTGCCGGTCAACAGCTGGTAGACTTCACGACAATCAAGACGCCATCATCCAGTACACAGCCGCTTCTCCAATATATGCAAGCTGTGTGTCAGTGCTGCAGATTGTTTGGCGGGACTCGAAATGCGAGTTGAGTGCAAAAGGCAGTGACGCGACTTGGAACAAGGATCAACGCGTTTCGGACTTCGGCGCTTGCGGACCGAGTCGGCCGCGCCTTCCGCCTCTGATATTTCGACTTCACCAAAATTCGTGCCCATTCCAACAAGGATTCGGCAGGAAGCACAGATTACTCAAAATGCCCTCCAAACTAAGTAAAGTGACCAAACGAGTCACAAAGAAGAAAGGCAGCAAAATCAATGCTCTCCACGAGAACAGCAGAGATGCCCAACGACTACGAAGAGCAGGCGCGAGAGATGAGCGGGTGGCCAACATGAAAGCTACCAAGCAAAAGACAAATTTGCCATGGCTCGAGCGCATTGCCTTCTTCCAAGATAGGTTACCGGAGACACTGCATCCTTTAAATGTGGAGGAGATCAAGGACTTGGTGGAGCAGTTTCTGCAACGCCACGACGAGGAGCTCAATGCATTGAAGGCGGAAAGGAGGTCCGGCAGGCCAGCTTCGACGAGGCAGTCGTTGCTGGAGCAGGCGGTGAAGGCAGAGATGCAGGAGTACGAAAGTGGCTTTTGGCTGCCGAATTTGCAGGACGAGGAGACGTTGCAAACGTTGGATGAGTGGAAGGGCTTGTGGCTTGGGCTGGGGACTTTGAGGTTCGTGAGAGTGCAGAAGGACGGCGAGGTCAAGGAGAGTCAGTTCCCGCCGCGAGGTGCTTCGTGAGGGGTGTTGATGTCAAGCGTGGGCCGTACAGAGCTCGCACTAGAGTGGATAGGCTCTGCTACGAATACGCGGAAGGACAGACAGGATGGGAAGGCTGTATGAGAAGGATGTGATAATTTTATGCCACTTGATTGGCAACTGACTCTGGATCTAGCAATGAGTCTGTAGCGGCTCGACCATCCTGAGTGCCGCCTGTTTGCCTAACTTTCAGCAAGTTGAGGCCAGTCAAAGGTTGCGAGCAATAATTGCCAGAGGGAGGCATCAATATTGCCAATAGTACATCAAGCAGTCCAATCGCGAAACCTCTTCAAGTCATGACAAATCGCAAAACGAACATTTGCCACCCACTCACCATTCGCCAAGATCTACTTTCACATCCCTCACCTGGAGCTCGAAATGGCCAAAGTAACGTCTGGAATCCAAACCACCCACCCTCTCTATCACTCCGGGACTCGACCTCACTCGGCATCCATCATCCGCCACCAACCCCTGCATCACCTTGCAGCAAAAAGAACACCATTCAGTCTGAAAGGTGAAGAGAAACTCAACACAGCTCATCAGTCTCCGCCAGAGGATTGACCGTGAATTGACAAGACCCGGGGCAAGGTCTCATCAAGATATATTACCAGCCTGGAGGGCGATGGGCAACGACATCCAATGTAGTGACTCCTTGCTGCCAACGGACCGCACTAAACCAGCGGATCCGGTCGGTTCTGGCTGGCTTAGTGGCTTATGTCCCGCGTTGTTGCGGTGGGAGGACTGTGGTGGTATATGTAGGTCTGGTGGGGGCGTGGTATGAATGTACGAGTGAGTGGCGGTGGTGAGGTGCGCGAGGAGTCCTGAAGGTCTGCATTTTCAGTTCGGGACTTTGAAATCTTCGAGGTCGGAAGACTTTGGAGTGACAGCTACCGAGACCAATTGAAGCTACTTCCCAAACCAGGTGTAGGCCATCGTCGCTCCTTTAATGAGATTTTAGGGTGCAGCCAGTACACCAACGGTCACAGCCGCATCACTGCCAGCTCGCGTCGTGCCAGTCGGATTGTTGTAGTGTCCATAGCATATCTCAATCATCACCACGGCTACCACCGCCTCTCCTCGCGCTCTTCTTTTTGCTCTGGAACTCTTTCACCTTCCTCCTTCCTGCTGCTTCAGCTTTCTGCAGCTGCTCCACGCGCTGCGTCTGCGCGACGCTGGTCTCGCCAGGCACGGTCTCTCGGCCGGCCTGAACGATCAGTTCGTGGAGCTTGCGGAAGCAGCCAGTCACGTTGTCGTTCTGCTTACGCGAGTCGTCGGCTTGGATCACAATGTCATTCGACTTTGCGGCATGGTAGCGGCTGGTCAGGATAGAGGGGTGCAGGATCTTGGGCATGAGATTGAGGAGGGAGGTGGTCGGGATGCGGAGAGTGGCTTTTGATGATACCCTACAGATCGATCAGCATAACGAACTGTGTCTACTGCTATTGTACGCACTTGTTCACATTCTGCCCTCCAGGGCCTGATGACCTGCTAAAGGTTACCTCACAGATGTCGCGCGGTATTGTGTCAGGGTCAAGCTTCGCAAGCCACTGCCTCGCCGCCGCGAGTTCAGCTTCATCGGTCTCGGCTGGACGTCTTGCTGCAAACGTTCTGGTAGCGACACACGGTCTGCAAATAGGTGAGCTCAATCGTACGGCATGCTGCAGTGCATTGCGCTGGAGCATACTAGCTTGCCGGCTTATACGTAAGAGTATGCATGAAGAATATGTACTGCGGGATGTTTTATCTGCTTTCGGAGCGCCATCTCTTCACGGGAAATGCGCGGCAGCAACCGTGCCGACACACCGCGATCTCTTTCGTCCAGATGACAGCAAAACCACATCATCAACCATCCCCTCTTCTTCCGCTTCCAGACACCCTTTCCGCCATCGTCGTCGCCCATCAGCAGTGACTTCCACACTATATAGACCCGCCATCGGTCCATCGCGCCCAGCCCAGCTACCACCACCTGCGTTGTCGCAATAAGCCGCCTTCTTTTCTCGCTATCACAGCAGACGCGCCAGCGACCGCCCTAGCTGGACAACATTTTCAAGGTAAATTTTTGCGCTCTGTGTTTTCTTCTGCGACGAGCAAGCGACACGGCGGTATAAGCAGCAGCGACGGCAGCAGCACTATCGGCACCAGTACTTAGTACGGTGGCAAAGCAAAGCAGCCATCCGGATTACAACAGGACTGCGTCGTCTCTCGTGTGTTTGCCATCAGTTGTCTCGCAGCTGCAGCGCGGTACAGCGAACCCCCTCATATCCACCTAACTCTCCGCAGTCGCCCACCGTCTTGGTCTCCTCCTGCTATGCACGAGCTCTCCGCCTGATCCTCACTGTCGTTACCCACGCGCTGATAATGCGCTGCTGATCGATGCCGATGAATGAATCCGGTCGAAGCTCAGAGCCACCCGACGAACCATACCTCAGAAGTGAGGCACTCTTATCTCCAACCTCGCCGAAGCCACTCCAGTTCCCACAACCAACGAACATACCCGTTCTGGAGAACATGATGGACGTGGGCTTCAATCAGACCGAAGCTCACATGAACGAGCCGAACATGCGCGACACAACCCTTCGTGCCGATGCGTGGCGCGGTCCCAATGAACAGCAAGGCGAGGCCGCCGATCATGCCTCAACCTTCTCGACTGGTGATGCAACGGACGCCGCAAAGCAGGTTGACAGCGCGCAGCCTTCCGGACCAGCTGATGCGGTTACTGCCTCACATAGCGACGTGTCACGCAACAATGAAGATGATACCAAACCAGTTTCATCGCTTCTCAATGGCATCTCTGACGATCCAGAATCCCAATCTCGGGCAGATGTCGCACCCGACAGCATTTCTGTAGAAGCGCCCCAGGCTTCGACAAATCAAGGCATGTCCACCACTGAGTTTGCACCAGCCGCAGACGATGTTCCAGCACAGTCAGATGAGGTCAAACCAGAACCACAGCCCACGCCTATCCCAGGCACAGTTGACGTTCAAGCGCTGCTGGACACGTTGTCGCAGAACCCTTCTGCTCCCTCAAGTGAGGCAAATGCCACGCCCAATGCCGAAGGCCTAGCTGCTGTTCTGTCTGCATCCCATGCCCAAGCCCAGCCGCCAATTTCTGGTGCGGACGCGTCATCTTCTATCCCAGCGTCAGGTCTTGGTGCACCACCCAGCGGCCTCCCAGCTCGTCCTCCACCCCAAGAGGCGCCGCTTATGAACCCAAACTATGTCCACTCCCAACACATTCGCGACTACCACCCACATGCCGCCAACCCAGCCGTCCAGTCGCATGCTCATAGCAACAGCTCCGACAATGCCGATCCTGGTGATGCCACGTTCGCACAGCCTGCTCCAGGTGCTACGTTCCAACAGCCCACCGTGAACACTCAGACATACCAGAACGGTCAGCATCCAAGCAATGGCATTGCGACGCCTTCTACACAGACGTTCCCACCTGTGCAACAACAGTACACAACCAGCGGCACGCCAGTCGAGAGCAGGCGGGAGTTCAAGATCAACGCTGGGGAGACGCCGACCTCGGACGATCAGCCATGGACACAAGATATTCAGCGAAAGTACGACCACTTCATGGAGGAAGAGCGACGATACGTTAACGAGGCACGCTGGGACCAGTTTCCTAACGGCTCGCGCTTGTTTGTCGGTAAGTTGGGCCCAGGATGCAGCATTCCGCAACTTTTGACAGGGTTCCCAGGCAACCTCAGCTCGGAGAAGGTAACCAAGCGTGACATCTTCCACGTCTTCCACACCTACGGCGATCTCGCACAGATCTCGATCAAGCAAGCCTACGGATTCGTACAATTCCTTCGAACCGAAGACTGTCAGCGCGCGCTTCGTGACGAGCAAGGTAGACAGATCAGAGACAAGCGCATTCGTAAGTTTGTCCTGCTAGCCAGTGGGGTTTCAGCTAACATTTGTGTAGACCTTGAGATCAGCAAACCGCAGAAGAGCAACAACAAGCAGCAGCAGAACGCCGGACGTCGATCTCGCTCCCCCGACAACAACAACCGCGGCCGCAACGATCGCAATCGTAACGGACGAGACCGAGGAGGATACAAACCCAACTATCGGTCGCCATCACCGCCATCTCGCGGCTTTCGCGATAGATACGATGAGCGATACCGTGACAGGAGGTCAAGATCGAGGTCGCCAGGATATGGCAGGGACAGATACCATGGCGGCAGTCCACGTCGCTCACCCAAGGATGACCTGCCGCTACCACGCCGCCAGCCTCGTGATGTCCCAGAGGTCCAGATCATCGCACTGGATCAGCTCGAGCGCGACTTCTTGTCTTGGGTCGAGAAGGCCTTCACCAGTAAGGGCGTGCGGGTGGACGTCCTGATACTGTCTCCACGCCTGAGCGAAGACGCAGTGGTCAGACGACAGATAATGGAAGGCGTGCTAGCAGTGTCGAAGCTTCGACGACAGAACCAGAATTCGGCCAAGATAGGTCTCACCATCTTCAAGCGGAAGCATGGCTCACGCGATGTTCAATTCGAGGAGTATGACAACCTGGACCCGGCCATCTGCGCCGAGCTAGTACTCCGCGAGAAGCAGCTGCAAGGTGCTGTACCGAGCTATGGCAACTACCCGCAGCAGTACGGTGCTCCGACTCCACAACCTCCGATGCCACAATACGGCTATCAGCAGCAAGCTACTCCAATCCCACCAACAGGTTGGCCGCCAGGATATGGCAAGCCGCCGACACCGTACGACGTTCCACCTGGTCCTCCGCACGGCGCTCCAAATCTCCAAGTTGATCCAAACAACTTGCAAAACCTGTTGTCTACGCTCAATCAGCCTGCTCCACCAACACCGCAGCACGGCCGCGCACCTTCGTACGGTGTACCACCACCAGGCTATCCACCAATGCCCCCACATCAATACGGTGGACACCAGCAACAGCCCGGCTATCCGCCTCAGCATGCTCAGCAAGCACCACCTCAGCCACCTGCAGCTGCTGGCGCTCCACCGGGTCAAGTTCCGCCAAACATGCAAGACATTCTCGCTAGGTTGGGCACATACGGCCGTTGAAAGCCACATCGCATACTACCACAGGCTTGCAAGAGCCTGCGCCAGAAGAAGTCGCCGGCACTTCATCATTCAGCAGAGTTCGAGGTCAGCGTGTAAAAACAGATTCGGAAATGCTTTCGGTTTCAGTCAAGAAGAGGAGAGCGGCATAGAGGGGTGTAGAGGAATGCATGAGCATGGGGAAAGGCGTACAATGGGCCAGGCGTTCCTTCAACCTGGCTGGACCGTGCTGTGGTTTTCAACGGCTCGAACCACGCACAGAAATGGGCACGCAGTGGATGTATGTAGCTCCACTGCACACAGATGTGCCTGATCGTCACAAGTGAATGTGACTCTCTACTCTGACGTTCTGTGACAGCTCGCTCCGTCGTAACTTCCTTCGGTTTGTGAGCATTCTCGCATGACCCTCGGCTGAACTCGGCAGCTGATGCCGGAGGCCGACTTCACCTCAAATGATGTGCTCGCATTTCCGATGAAAGAAACATTAGCGTCGTTCCGCCTTCGCGACCCACCGAATCTCATACGCCCAAACAGACTCGGCTCGGTCTCGCCCAGCTTATGTTCAGTTGCATGGTTTCTTTCCGAAGACTCGTACCCAGTACAATCCAAAACACATGCTTTTTGCAACGTACTAAACGCGCCATCACCAGGCCTTATACCAACAAGATGGAGCAGCTTCCAACACTTCCGGACACTGAAAGGCTAAGTCCGAGAGTGATACGCATCCTCGGAGCCAATCCGTCGAAGTTTACCCTTCAAGGCACGAATACATACCTCATAGGCCAAGGCGCAAAGCGCCTCCTCCTCGACACTGGCGAAGGAAAATCGGAATGGCTAGACTCCCTCAAGAAAGCCCTAAAAGACGAGAATGCCTCCGTCAGCGACGTGATTCTCACTCACTGGCACCCCGACCACGTAGGCGGTGTCTCGGACGCCAAGTCCCTCTGCCCAGAAGCCAAAGTCTGGAAAAACAAACTCTACCCAATGAAAGACTACACTAACTACGACGACGGCCACATCTTCCAGACCGAGGGCGCAACGATCGAAGCCTTCCACTCCCCAGGCCATACAGTAGATCACATGGCCTTGATCCTCCAAGAGGAAGACGCAATGTTCACCGGCGACAACGTCCTCGGCCACGGCACCGCCGTCTTCGAAGATCTCGCGACCTATATCGACAGCCTAGAGCGTATGCAGGATCAATTTGATGGACGGGCTTATCCGGCGCATGGTCAGGTGATTGAGGATGGGAAGGCAAAAATACGAGAATACATTAGTCATCGGAGACAGAGGGAGGTCGAGGTGTTGGAGGTGCTAAAGGGGAGTGCTTCGGGTGGGGAGAAGGGTTGGACGAGTATGGAGATTGTGAAGGCGGTTTATAAGGCTTATCCAGAGCATTTGTGGGTTCCGGCTGAAGGAGGTGTGAAGCAGGTTCTGAGGAAATTGGAGGGGGAGGGGAAGGTTAGGGACGTTGAGGGTGGGAGGTGGAGTTTGGAAGGTAGGGCGGCGTTGTGAAGTATTTGCCAATGCTTGTCGATGCAGTTTCTTTGCTAACATGTGTACGGGAGTGGCTGAAGCGGTCGATAGTGACATAGTGTACACTCTTGTGATCTATCGTTGCTGCGGCACCCGATTTTCTGTAGCCGTATTACGAAACTGGCAAGCATTCTTATTGAGACAACCGTGCCCATCTCCTCCTGCATCATTTCGGGCTTGAAGAGGGCCTGCACTCCGGCTCCGAAGAGCAGAAGTCCACGATGCTCACGCTCTTGAGCGGCACTGCTGCCTCACCAATCCATCAGCCACGCCGCCTTCACTGCTGAGCTCAGTCTCTCGGTACACTGACGGATATTTCCGCCATGTAAAGCTTTGCTCTCGCAATCGGGCCCTGGAGCAAGGATGTGGAGCTTGCGGGAACCTTGACCCGACGTACTGCATCAGGCTCAAAAATTGCTTTCGTATGTAGGTTAACGGTTGCACAAGCCGCAGCAGCAACTTCGCCCGGCCACCAGATACGAGTCAATTGGGGCTTGGGAGTCAGCTGTCACTCCAGTACTACTGTGACAGTGCTTCAAAAGCTGTCCATGGACACTGACACGCAGTACAATTCGCTTTCTCAGCAAGCCTTTCCTTTTGTCCAACGGCCCGTTGCGTATGCGTGCTCCTCTTCTGAGATCACCTCCTTTCGGAGTGAAGTTCGAGTCCAGGAAGGGCGCAGATCGACAGCTGTGAGCTACAAGCACGACTTCGTTATATGCTTTCGGGTATGTCAGTCTCGTGTGAGGCTATGGCAATGGTAGCAGGTTACATGTACGAAACGAGAGGTGAGGACTGAGTATGCAAACGACTATCAGATCAGACCTTGGCGGATCCTTCCGGCTGCTAGTCCGCTTCAGGCTGATATCCTGGAGGGTCTGAAATCGTGTTTTACTTCAATCTAGCACAACTTCTACATCTACCTACAGAAGTGTGCAGTGAATCTCCCATGTCTTGCTCATCGCTTCAAGTCGCCCCATTCTGCCGAATAGGAAGGATCCGCGGATGAAGATCCTGGCGCTGAAGTCGCCATCTTGGAACAATGGCTGCTGCTGTGCCGCAGCCAGCGGCTGCGAGACGCTCCCAAACCTCGACCAATGCTGGAATCGAGAATGCAATATATGGGTCTCACTACTGTCAATAGGCGTCTGTATCTTCAGCCACGGGCTGTTGGCACTAATGATCCGTACCTTGTGTAGGGCTAAAATGGTAACCTGAACAGTGGTGTTGACTTCTGCGGCTGGGGTTTTGTGTGCCGTCGTGAGCTTGTGTCACCCTGCTGGCCGGTGACTCTTTTGTATCACTGCTGCGCCCCCCGGACAAAGAGGATACATGACAGATATTCAGTCCTGCTTCTTTTTGCAGACGGGAGCGAACCGCGCAGACATTGCCCAGCACACGCAACACAGGACACCATGGACGAGAACCATGGACATGCTTCGCCTCCACGAGATCATTCTCTTAGACCTTCCAAAGCTCATGTTGCTCGTCGCAAGACTTTGACCAGCTTCAGTGTGACGGAGGTTGACATACCGACGACCGATGCAAACGACTACGCAGGCTCACAACCATATACCCAGCGCTGGTCCCTTTCTGGCTACGGAGAACCACCCTCATTGGCTTCATTGCGACTTTCATTGTCCTGGCGGATACGCTTCTTGCTCTGTGGCTCGCAAACAAGTCTAAAACTGGCTTCAGCATCGGCAATTCACCTCAATATGCCTGGACCTATGGACCGACCGCAGTGTTAATCGTAATCAGCTTTTGGAGACGAGTCGACTATCAGTGCAAGCTTCTGCAGCCATGGATTGAACTCCATAAAGGACCTGTCAGTGCTGAGCGAAGCGTCCTTCTGGACTATGTCTTGCCGATTCAATTCACAAGCCTGGCCCGAGCTATCAAACATCGGCATTATGTTGTGGTAGCATCGATCATCGGATTCGCACTGCTCAAGCTGATCGTCCTGTTCTCGACTGGTCTACTCGTACTTTCACCAACCGAGATCGATGGGGTATCTCCAGCTGTTCTTGGCACGACCTTCAATGGCAGCGACTTTTGGCCTTCGATACGACATCCAGGCATAGAGAATGGATATAGCGGACAGGGTCTGTTCTATGTCCCAGCTTACTCGAATGTGGGCGGCGGCTCCGTCCAAGCATACCTTGGACCACTCAGTGGCATGGCGACGCCGAAGAATATCGTGGGCAACAACACATTTCAGTCTTTCGAGCTCATAGAAGATACTGCTGCCCAGAACATCTCCGCGAAGGTTGACGTGTTCGATTCTCGAACCTCTTGCGAGATAGCACAGCCTAACATTATATCAAAGTACATTGATATCCTTAATGTCCCTCTGCGCAGCAAAAACTTGCTCCGTGGGATTTGGGGAGCAGGAAAGCATCACTCCAGACTTTATGGGGGTTCAAATTGCAGCAGCAAAGCCTGTGTCACGCCGATACCCTTGTATTCCATAATGAGGGTCAATTGGTCCAACCTCGAGACAGGACCCAGCGGCATTACCTACTTGGGCCCCAATGTAACGGATGATCTACGCTTTGCTCTACTTGCCGGTACTATCACTTCTAAACGTGCCAAGAAATATTCTCGCCGACAAGTGCAGGCGACGAGCCAGTCATGTCCTGTTGATGTGGACATAAACCTCAGCACGGCCGCCAACTGCAAGATTGACTACGCTCTGAAAAGCTCGACCGTTGATCATGACTTGAAAACCAACTCATTCATGATCGGGTCGTCAACTCAGGATCGTCGCTTGAAGGAACTTACGGGAGTCATGTTGGGAGAGATCATGTTTGCAGCGCTCGCAGAGGCGGACAACCTTCTACTCGATTTCGCAGTGCCTCCGACATCTTCTTTCTCCTCGGTCATGCTGCAGACACTCTCCAGTGAACAGTCATTGCAGCGTCGTCTGGATCCGGAGACTCTACAGACGGCTGCCACGTCCAGCCTGGCGGGTATAGCGACCCGATTCATGCAACAGTCGTATCTATTGCAGAGTAACATGACTTCCGCTGCCACCGTTACGTATGCCGAGCAGAGGCTTCACGTTGGCATGACATCCATGGGCCTCATGATAGCATGCTTTTTGCTGCTGGTTTTGTGCACAATGTGTATAGACGTGACACAGCGCAACGTCTTGGTGCTGCGGAACCCAGACTCGATTGCGACGCAATTTATCATGCTGAGGACTAGTGATACCATTCGAAAAATCCTGCGTAAAGTTGGAAATCTTCGGACCAGTCGGCTGACATCTTTGTTGCACGATAATCAATTCAGAATCAAGGCCGAAGCCACTTTGCACATCGAGAGTGTTCGTACAGAGCACGAAACAGAAAAGACAGCGCCAAAGACGAAGCAACATGCATGGATGCCTTTTGCTGCTACGCACACAGCAGTCGGCTTGATGCTCGTTACACCCGTAGCCGCGCTCGTTGTACTCGAAGTCCTTGCTCGTTTGTCGGAAGCTGAGCATGGGATTGTCGACGTATCGACACAGGAGCTCACAGCTACCGTTCTATCGCGCTATATCACCGCTTTGATTATGCTCTTAATCGCAACATGCTTTGGTAGCTTCGACTTTGTGGTCTCTTCTTTTGCTCCATTCAGCTTCCTTCGCAAGGGTACAGTCCCAGCGAGTGAGGTGGCATTTTCCACCCTGGTCGGTAGCATGCCGCCGGTAGCCTTGGTCCAATCGTTGAGCAAACGACACTACGCCTCAATGCTGTCAAATCTGGCCGCGATGACCGGAGGTGTGTTCACCGTCGTGGCATCTGGACTTTTCTTCGTGGACCATAATGTCCATATACAGCGTCCGTCTGTGGCACATTACACAGGCAGCTGGCATGTTACATGGGACAACTCTTCTTTGAGTGGAGACTCAGGTGCAGATACCGTGCTTGATCATGTGCAGCATGGAATGACGACCATGCCCTCCAGTATATGACATGACGTCGTTCTCCCTGAGGTGGACGGCATCCGTGGGCTGTCAGACTCGGCCTCAAACAGTCCGGCCTCCCGCAACTGCACACTGCAGCTTGATGCCCTTCGACCTGAGCTGGATTGTCAAATTGTCCCTGACGAGAATATCAAGATCAATGGGATCAAGTATCCAGATACCTTCCGTATATATGCGAGCCCGAAGCTCCCTACAAGCTGTCAGCGTGGAGGCCAAAACGGTACCGGTGATCATGTCAACTATCAATTGGGCTTTCAGACCGACGAACTCTGGTCTGAGCAGCTTCTTGATCTACATCTAGGGCTCTGGCCAGAAGACATCAAGTCCAAGCTCACACTAGATCTTGCAAGCCAGGGCGAGTGGCTTAGCGGCAACTATTCCACGATGCCGGATAACCCGGCAGGATGTCCCTCGATCGGTCTTATATTCGCCAAGGTCTCTGCAAACAAACCCATTTTCGACGACATCACAGCCCTGCTCTGCTCGCAGAAGATACAGCTAGTTAGAGCCAACATCACGTACAAAGGCGATCTATCAGCCAAACCCATCATTATCCCGGACATTCCTCCCGTGCTTCTAGACGACCCCATCAAGTACATCACCAACGGCACACCCGGAATCGACTCCTTCCCATGGCGAGTAGAAACATACCTATCCGCCAACATCGGCAAAAACTTGACCGCGTTCAGCGTAGATGGTGAAATGCAACATGATAACGATGGCTCTTCTACCCAGTCGTCTGTCGACATCTTCTTCAACAACGTCATCTACGGGCCCAATGGCACAGCACCCGAAGACTTAGCAGGCGTAGGAAATCGTGATAATCTGATCAAGGCCGTGCAGACTCTCTACAACAAGTACATGAGCCTCGTCACCGACATGAAATTCCGTCAACCAATTTCCCAGGCCATGATCGGTTATCAAAGCAATATCGTGAACGGCACGATGCAGATTCAGACTTCGCGGCTGAAAGTCAACAATGCATCGAAGTTGGCGTTGCAAATTATGCTGGGCGTTATGACGCTGCTTGGGCTTGAGGCATATTGGCTGACGGATCTGAGAGGGACTTTGCCAAGGAATCCGTGTTCCATTGCAAGCTCAATGGGATTTCTTGCGGGTTCTGAGTTGTGTGATGGACCGAACGCATTGATTTCGAAGGATGCGATTGAAATGAGTGAAGAGGAACAGAAGAGGCTGTTCGATGGGGTTCTGCTTAGTCTAGGGTGGTGGTCCGATAGGAAGGATGGGGGCACAGGGGTGACAGAGACGATAGTCATGATGAGGGAAGCTGACAGAGCCTGCTTGGCGATGGAGATGTGCCAGGGGATCGTGGATTCGGGGTGGACGCAGGAATACCTGAGCAGTTGGGGTTCCGTGAGACGAGGTGGTGGAAGCTACGGAGGAGGATGGCGAGGTCTGATGCTTAAATGAGGCCGAGATACAATATTGACCAATCGTCGGGCCCGTCTGATGTGTCTGCCAAACGACCGATCCACCCATGATCCAACGCTACATGTCCAAACAGTCTATCCTCCCCCGTTTCGCTACCCACCGCCCTTTCTTCGCCATGATCCAAGCACACGCATCGCACTCTGTCGGTATTATCCCCTCGGACACCAACTCCCGCGTCAGTACATCCATTTTGAGTGTACCACAACATGGGCCATTCTGCAACCGCGCTTCCCGAAGCCCGGGCGTACAATCCAACAGATCATACAAAGATCCCCCCAATACCTCACCTCGAAGCACCATTTGCGTTTTTCGAGCTTCCTCCGGTAACACGAGGTTAACCCTCTGATTGTCAGGCGCCGTCAACAAGTAGCCAGCAGAGCGCAGGTACGTATTCGTGTCGTGGTCACCGCAACTGATAGTGCGGATCTCTATTGTGCATATTCGGCATTGCGGGTGCTGAACAGACAGGGCATAAGGGAGGTTATCATGGCTTAGGCCATATCGGCGCTTGTAAGCCATTTCTTCAGAGTGTGTTCCGCGGTACCAGTGGCAGCATCTTCGTTCGAACTGCTCTTGTAGATTGAGATGCCCGCATCGTGCCCGCAAAGCATCTGTTGTTGCGTTGAGTTCCAGGACGGCTCTGTTCTTGGTCCAGCTGTCGATGATAAGTGTGACGTGAAGGATGTGATGTGTATACTTTAGCCAGTTCAGGAGATGGATGACGCTGGTTGCCTCCCAGGTTCTGATGTCGACAGCGATATGTAATGTGATTGGACCCTTCGCTGATACTAGATGTTCGATGGTTCTGATCATGGGCTGGACAGTGGCCTCTCCTTCAGAGGTAACAATATGGACCCCGTAGCCTCGGAATATCAAAGTTTGGAGGTTATGTAGATCATTGAAAACCGTCGGGCAGGCTTTGACCAGGTTGACAATCGCACTGCCGTCAATATTGGGTCCGATGCACGATACGTCCCAGCTTCCACTTGATGTGTCGGGGTCCTGCCATATTGTGCATGCTCGGTAGATCATGAGTCGCAGCTCTGCAGGTAGACGTGCGAGGTATGACTGCTGGGCCTGGTGCACGGTTCGCAGAGATGTGCTGCAGCAATGAGGGTGTGCACTATTGCTCGGCAGAAGATCGTTGATTTCGGCCCTTTGATCGATCGAAAGAGTAGAAAATATTGCTGCTACGCCATTCAGGTTCGACTCCATGGCTGTGACTCGTTGCTGGTACTGCAAAGGCCTCTTCTAGTGTTTTGGGCGTCCACGACCATGAATTTCACATTTGCAGGAGCAGAGTGTGCAGGCCGAGAAGAGTTTCGCAATTTGCTTACCACCAATCCTTGGGCACACTCAAATACTACTCCACGTGCTCACTAACCATCATATTCCCAAACTTTGGCATCTTCCCCACAACCTTGGCATGCTCCGCCCTCTCCCTCCTCTCCTCCTCCCCCATCGGCCTCACAAGAAAATTCTCCTGAACCTCCGTCTTCCCATTAAACCAAGTCCTCTGCGCCTTATTATCACGATTCGTACCCATGAAGACTTCCACACTTTCCAGAGTATTGATATTAAAGAACGTGCGCCACTCCTGTTCCGATCCAGTCAACGGCATGCACGCCTCATTGGCGATGCAGAGCTTTTTGAGTTTTGGGAAACTGCGCATGATGGTTTTGAATTCGAGGGCTTCCCAGACGTTGCGGGTGAGGAGGGTGTGGACTAAGCTAGCTTGATGGGTGTAGAGGACACGTGTGGCGAAGTCAGAGATCCAGCTGTAGGGAATGTCGAGGGCGTAGTTGAGGAAAGGGAGCTGCCGTGCTTCGTGGTAAAGTTGGCGGCAGGTCTGGAGAATCGAGAGATGCAATCTCGACTGGGCAAGCCTTTCGCTAGTAACTGCACTGTAGTCTTGACGGGCTCTGAGGCTATGGGTGGAAACGGAGGAGAGGTATTCGATGATGCTGATGCAGTCGGAATGGGCGTAGTTGTAGTTCTGATAGGCACGATCTTTTGGATCCCTGTTGGTCCAAAGCTCGTCGTCGAATTCGGCCTGACTGAGCTTGTATGCTCGATTCCACTGATCTGGATCTTCGCATATGGCGTAGCTGAGTTTGCTGTACTGCGTGATGTTGCGCCATTTTGTTGCTACATTGACTGAAAGCTGGCCGTTTTCTGGCGCTTCCCACTCCTCGCACAGGAGAGGCTGACCGGAAGCGTCGCATTGTCTGATGCGTACGTGGATAGTCCCGGAGCCGAAGACATGCTCATATATACGGTTTCGGAGCTCTGCGGGGAGTCCCAAGAGTGGCGATTGTTCTTGCGAGACGGGGCATGAGGTGTCGATGGGTGGCAGGGCAGCATGCACAAGCCTACGGTTCACGCCGTTTTCCGCTCTCCCTTTCGTGATTCGTATTGAAGTCATCTCTGAGGTGGTGTCAGTGTTGGAAGGTCAAGGCAAGAACTCGATGTAGGGGCACCCGCCACCGTTGATACAAAAAGCGGTGGGACAACGGTCAAAAGTCACTGCATTGGAGTAGGAAGCCCAATAAACGGCTGGCATAGGCCCATCATTCACCATAGTTGCACGCTGACTCTCTCTGCCACATCTTGAAAATGCCGACCAACATGCACAATCGGCTCACATCTCTCAAAGACCCCCTCACGAGATATTCGTGCAATACCCGGGCTCCCAAACGTCCAGCTCAAGCTCGCCGTTGCGAAGAACTGCACTTCCTTCCTAGGCTCAAGCTCGAAGCATGTCATTATGAAGCCATGATTCGAAGTGATGCACTCCGCTGTATGAGGGAGATGTATTTTCCTTAGCTCGGACGGTAGCCGGTCTCGAACCTCCTCAGCAGTCTGCAAGTCGAATCCCCCAAAACTGGAAAGCCAGGAACGCGCTCTTTGTACCGCGATTTCGTCAGGCTGGATCGAAGTGCCAAGTCGTATCATATCATGTAGCTCGAGTCCAGAGTCTGTCAATGTTCCTGGTTGTCCGGGACCCCATGAATGCCAGCGAAGAAGGGGAGCCAAGCCTCGCTAGGGATCTGGCAAAGGGCGCCATCTGCAATGTGGGCTGGGTTCCCTTGGATTCGATGTGTAGATGAAGGAGAAGTCGCCCTTTGCCTCGCAGAGACGCATTGCTTCTTCCGTGAGAGATGGTATGCTTCCGTCATCCGAAGTCTGCCACGAAGCCTCTTTCGTCAGCACGCCAAAGAGCGCAAAAAGCCGATTGCTAGGTTGAGAACCGCAGTGGCGTGCAGCGATTCCTGTCAGACACGTTAGTGCTGACATACCAAGATACTCGCCGATCTGCCAGTCTGCTAATGTATCTTCGAGGGTGCTGATGCCTTCGTAGCGGCGAGCTAGATCCCAGCCATTTAAGTTGGCATTCTTCTGTACGTCTCTAAGAGCTTTGCCGGTAGTGCTGAAGAGCTCGCTGCCTTCCATGCGCCACGGCGTCTCGAGATCAAAAGTAGTGAAGGCGATCGATCGTGCGTTCACGATCTCTTGGTACGTCCACACACTCCGCATCCATGGCTCTGAATCGATTGTCGTCAGGTCGGTGTCTCTTGCTCGGCCATTCACATTGCGTCTGAGCGCGAGAAAGGTGGAGCATTCCAAGAGCACGATGCAAGAAGTCGCTCGCGAGTAGATCAAGCCCATACTCTCTAGCGTGGCGACACGCCCCGGACCTGAGAGAGGTACGCAGACAGCATCAATCCAATAAGCTTGAATATGTGAGTCTGCGTTGGATCTGATGGCAGCTTCGAGCGATCCGCGAGTACGAGACGAGACCTCATCGGGATAGCCGAACATGTTGCGGTCTCGGTCTGTGCCCCATGTGTACGAGATAGTGTGATAGCCAGCCAGCAAATGTGAGCTGGTCTCAAGCGGCTCCGACACTTTCCATGCGCGATCGTCGAGTATTTCAACCTCTCCTGTCCAGCCATGTTCGGCAGGAACGATGACGCGGAGCTCCATGTGCTTCACAATAGAGAATTTGTGCTGACCGGAGCCATTAGCTGGTGTTTCCTGTCGAGGTACATCTAATCTCAGCCGCAAGAGCTGTGGCAGCTGGCCAGTGGCAAATGTGGTGGGACGTCTCGTTTGTCACGATATTCGTCCGTGGCGTCCCATCAAGGGATCTCAGCTTCAGATGTCTCTGGAGACAATCCGTCGATCAGATTTCCCGGTGGCTGACCTGCGTCGTTCGTGCTTTCGGGCTCGGTTATCTCCCAGCTCAACTCCCCTCCGGTTTCCTTGTACTGACTCGCGACCCCAATCCCCTCCTCCAGCGACCTGCTCGTTACAATCCGCTCATAAGCCTGCGAGTACTTCGCCTTCTCTGCCCTACGATCTACATTGTCCTCTTTGTCTCCGTCGTAGCCTGTGATGACCTGCACATGCATCAGATCATGCGAGCTGAAAAGGCCACTCCAGCCACGGTTGTACTGCTTTGCTCGAGCTGTGTAGGATCTTGCGTGCCGCGTTTGATGTAGGATCTGCAAGTTCGGAAAGGCTTGTATGACCATCTTGAACTGCTCCGAGGTCTCGCAGTCGGACTGCACATGAACGCGTTCGATGGCTCGTCTTTGCCGTAAAGTCAATTGTTTGACAAATTCTAGCCCACGACGGGGCGTTGAGACATCGAAATCGTAAAGTGAGTATGGGAGTAGGGAGGCTTCGCGGTAAATTTGCTTGCAGGCCTGTAGTAAATCCACTCGCAAGCCAGAGTCCGCATGAATCCTTTTGAGGCCAATGGAACGTGGCCCATACGTCTTTGTGAGTCTTTCTCGTTTTTCTTGTAGACTGCACTTACTACAGATATCTTCACAATGATAGTTCATGTCCTGTCCGGTGCAAATGGGCGAGTACTTTTGTTCGTGCATCTCGAAGGTTGGAATGGTGCATCTGGTATGCCGATGTGTATAGGCCCGTAGCTTCCGATGAGAAGGCCCGTACTCGCCCACTACGATATCTAGTACCGTATTGGTGGGAGTGTTGGTCTCAGCAAGCGGGCTCCTGCTTAGGCTGTGTGATGTAATCCACTCGTCGGGATGTAGACAAGTGGAGTATGTTGACTTCTGATATTGTAAGTACGGCTCGTGCTTGGAATTTCCAGTATCGTCGATGCCTGTGATCCGAGTAAAAGGCCCACTCCAGTAGAGCGAGATATTGTCTGTAGCAAGACACTTTCTCTGTGTCAAGTGAATTGTGCCGTAACCGAAGACATGTTCGTAGATGAGGTTTCGAATTTCTGGTGGGAGTGACAGCAGTCTGGACTGATCTTGTTGTTGGTAAGAGTCAGTGCCAACGGGGTTGGCAGCTCTCAAGCCTCGTCTTCTGTCCTTGTGTCGTGCTGCTGCGAGGCGGAACTCTTCTTTAGTGGCGGCATTAAACCTGTTATCCCAAATCCTTGTTCTCCACGGCATGCTAACGGTCCATGCAACAGCAATACAATAATCGTATAAGAATATGCTGGATATAAGATTTAAAAGGTGTCTATCGGGCATAAGAAGTAGTATATTTAATCCCTAGGTATTCGGGACTAGAGAAGCCGAAAAAGTAACTAATAATTAGAGAGGCTAGTTATAGTAAACTAAGTACCTAAGCTACTATAAATTACGTAATAAGCTATAGCTAATATTATAAAAACTTCTTTATAGTAGATATAATACCTTAAATTAAAGAAGACTTAAGAATAGTATTATATAATTATAGATAGTCTAATTTAGATCTCTAAAGATTCTTTACTTAGAAGAGTTTTATACTTATACTATACTCTCTTATATAGAAGCTATAATATACTTTATTACTAAGTAAGCTATATTACTAAGTAAGCTATATTACTAAGTAAGCTATATTACTAAGTAAGCTACTTTTACTAAGAAGCTATATTACTAAGTAAGCTACTTTTACTAAGAACTATACTACTTTTACTTCTTCTACTATATATTATAGTTTAATGTCCTTAGGGACGTTAAAGCTAATTATAAAGAAGGAAGACTCTCTAAGTAATCTATA